>JBBBDQ010001530.1:2265000-2395000 GCA_037127315.1 Ascarosepion bandense
GATCGCGGCTGGTTATTGCGTGAGCGTTTGACTGTTTTTTCAAAACTTTCAGATCTCATTTTCATTGTTAAAAAAAATTGATGGTAGAAGAAAATTATTTGATATATACCTCTTAACTTATAGCAAGTTGCCTTTGACATTGTAATTTAAACAGTATTTTTCTTATGATTTCTTGAATGTTATAGGTTGATAAATGTTTTTGTTGCACTATTATTATAAGATAGGTGGTAGGTAAGGCGTCAACTCAGAGAAGTTGTAATATGACCAATATTGATTTATGAGTAACACAATCAAACACCATATTAGTCATCGCTAGTTTAGATTGGACGAAATTATTTATCAAAACATGAAAGTCGTTAACATACCTTGTGCAAATCTCAGGATTATCGCCTGTTTTAAAGACTTTTGCATGTAGGATATACAAAAATTTGAGAAAGTAAGACCGAATGGATTTCCCATACTAACTCTAATCGTTTGTATGTAGATGTTGAAATTATAGTTAGAAAATGGGGTTTATATGGTGAAGGGGGTGAGTACTATCCGAAATATTGCTAGTTGGGTATTTGAATAAGAGAATTAGTGGGTGTTTGCAGACACAATCACTAAATATATTTGATGTTTCTTCAACTGGGACGTTAGTAAAAATATTTTCTACATCCAGTGAAGTTATAATTTTACCTTTGGGAATGGCTGCTTTCAATATATGGAGAAATTCGTTTGTTTTACTTGTTGGGTATACATATATATATATATATATATATATATATATATACTCATCCGCAGACAGATCTGTTTCGCTGTATCACAGCTCATCAGTACGGTTAGATTCCGATTGCTTCTAACCCAGGATTGAAACCCGACCGAATTGGCATCAGTCGGCGATTGTACCTCTATATATATATATATAGATAGACCAACACCATAAAATCTCGCAAGACATATGATACACACATGCAACATATTCTGTACGGTGTTCCTCTGGATTTAAACACATGGAGAAATCCCGGAATCAGCAAAGCGTACAGTAACATTTTAAATGCACGTTCTCTCGGTAAACAATCAACACCAGATGAAAAACTGATATTTACCTAACCAATGAAAAACACAAAACTCAAAATATTGGAATATTTTCTGTTAAAAGTGATTTTTGGCAATCAGGTTAATTTCGTAAAATGTTCTATATCGAGGTCGAGCTAGAGCGTTGATAGGTTTAATGCAAGGAATTTCTCAATTTAACAGAGCTGGTTCTGTGACGACATCGAAGTATCGTGTGGACACTTTTATGATAACTTAACTGATCAGGATTGATTAAAAAAACAGACCTTAAGTTTGAAGAACCTATTTTGTTAAAGTGTGAAATTCTTTGAAATAAACACAAACACATCACACACACACGCACACACACGCACACACACACGCACACACACATACCACGCACCTATATATATATATATATTGCTCCCACACCTTCGGGGGTTGAGCTCTCTTGGTTCATTCCGGATCTTTCAACTATTCATTCTGCTATTCCAGAATAATAGGTTTAATGCAAGGAATTTCTCAATTTAACAGAGCAGGTTCTGTGATGACTTCGAAGTATCGTGTGGACACTGTTATGATATCTTAACTGATCAGGATTGATTAAAAAAAACAGACCTTAAGTTCGAAGAACCTATTTTGTGTAAGTGAGAAATTCTTTGAAATCAACACAATCACATCACACACACACACACACACACACACACACACACACACACACACACACACACACACATTCATACCACGCACCTATATATATATATATATATATATATATATATATATATATATATTTTTTTTGCTCCCACACCTTCGGTGGTTGAGCTCTCTTGGTTCATTCCCGGATCTTTCAACTATTCATTCTGCCCTTCCAAAATGGAGAAGTTTACCCCGGATTATTCCTTGAAAAATATTCCTTACCCAAACACTCACTCTTTTCTCCTTCACCCAACCGAAAAAATTGAAAACTTCATAGGAGGCTTCGATGGAAGGCACACTTTTTTCTCAGCTCTACAGACTCTGCACATCATTCCACGGATTCCTTTAACCTAAGGACCCAGCGCTCACCCTTCGTATGCAGATTTCTGAACTCTTTCGAGAAGGACCTTTTCGACCTGATCCCCAAAATCAAATTCTGTGGGGCTTCAAATAAATTCCAGAACTTACTAAAATCAGACTTTAGAAACCTGAAAAAATCTAAGCACCTGTGGGTAAAATCCGACAAATCTAAGAACATTTATAAATGTGATCCTTTAAATTACATAAGTGTCCTTAAAAATAACCTAACTAGTAATTACAAAGTAGACAGAAGGAACCTAGCATTATCTGAAATTAATACAGACACAGCCAAATTCGCCAAAGAATTAAATATTACTGACAAAATTGGCAAAATCGCCACTAAAGAAGCTTACGTTTTAATTAAGGACCACAAACCAAATTTCCAAAACAAATTACAAACCAGGCTAATTAATCCTACAAAAAGTGACTTAGGCATAATTTCCAAGGAAATTCTAAAAAATTTAATAGAGAAGCTACTATTGAATCTACAACCAAACCTTTGGAAAAGTTCTTCAGATACGATACACTGGTTTAACAACATCAAAAACAAATCTAAATCCACCTTCCTTAAATTCGATATTGTCGATTTCTATTCCTCTATATCAAGGGACCTTCTTGAGAGTTGTTTAAGATTTGCTAAAAATTACGTGAACATTTCGGATTGGGACTACGAAATTATCTTTGCGGCCAGAAAATCCATTCTCACCTTTGATGATTACACATGGACAAAGGGGCCGGGGGTGAGGCTTTTGACGTGCCTATGGGAGCATATAATTCAGCCCAGGTGGCAGATCTTGTGGGAATTTACATTTTAGATATTCTAAGCAGATTTTTAGACAAAAAACAATTAGGCCTATATCGGGATGATGGATTAATAATTATCCCTAATTCCAATGGGCCCTACACAAATAGGATACACAAAAAGATAATTAGAGCCCTGAAGTACCTCGGTTTTAAAGTCGAAGTTACCTCTAATCTTAAAATTGTTAACTATCTAGACATCACTCTTATCTTAAATGATAGATCGTACCAACCATTTCTCAAAGAAAATAGTTCCCCCACTTATATTAATATTTCATCCAACCACCCCAAAAATATTATAAAACAGATACCCAATATAGTGAATAATAGAATCAACCAATTATCATCCAACATTAAAACTTTCAACGCAAGTAAAAATATTTACAATAAGGCCCTTCAAAAAAGCGGATATAAGAACAAGTTAACATAATAAACCTACAATAGACTCCGAATCATCCAAAAATAAAAATAAAGGAATCTGTAGAAAAACAATGATAATTTGGCTTAACCCCTCTTATTGTAAACTAACTAACATCAATATTGGTAAATATTTTCTCAAGTTAATAGACAAACATTTTAATAACAGTAACCCTTTCCGGAAGATTTTTAATAGGTACACCCTTAAATTTATTTATTCTTGCACCCCGAATATGGACAGCCTTATTAGTTCCCATAATAGGAGAATTCTGGTGAACTTGCGCAATGCTGAATCTAGGTCCGGAATTCTAAACGAATGCAACTGTAATTCTGTGGACGCCTGCCCGGTGGAGGGAAAATGCAAATCCACCCAGGTGATTTATGAAGCTCGCATTTCTCCATCTAACAAAAAAAAAAAAAACGACTTCCGGACCTATATCGGTATGTCCGCCGGTCCTTTCAAACAAAGACTGTATAACCACAGGTACTCCTTCTCGAACCCTGGTCAGAGGTACTAGACAGTCCTTTCGCGGGCATTCTGGAAAATGAAAGAAGAAGGGCTGGATCCTGAAATTAGCTGGAAGCTGATAGGTTCAGCCCGTATTCCGAGGAATTTTCGTGATAGGTGCTGTCTATGTTTACTGGAAAAAATTTCAATATTAAAATACCCCCACCAACACCGGCTACTGGATCTTAGGAGGGAATTCATCCGTAAGTGCCGCCACAAGGCAAATTATTCGAATACTTAAATTTAGAATTTAAATCCCCCTTAACTAGATGTTAGAATATAAATTAAAAGGATTCAATTTAAGTTTTAATCTTAATTTTACCCTAACGTTAACCTTAAAAAGTATTTTAACCCCCTACCTTCCTATCCCAAGCTCCTTTAATTGCCTATCTTTAGAAAATATGGATTCTTTTACTAAAACCCTTTTTCCTTGGTTAACACATATATGTATGTATATTTTTTCTCTAATATTTTTTTCTCTTATATTTTTTGTCTAATAATTTTTCAACTGATAACTTCCTGTAATTGGCATTTAAATCGCTTCTACCTAAAAGGTTTAATCAAATAAACTTAAAAAAAATCTTTAAAATCTTACATTGAAACCCATTCCTTCTCATCCAAATACACCTCTTCAAACAGCCCAAAATCTTAACTTTAAAAAGTAATTTAACTCATTTAGTTGTCGATCTTTATAAAATATGAACCCCTATTCGTCCACTTCCTAAATATACCATTTCAACACACTGTAACCCCGCGACTACCAGCTCTGTCCTTTTCCACTTTGTGACCGTGGTTAACCAAAAACCCCTCTACACTCTAACTCAGGGCCTTCGTCATTTGGAAAAACAATGTCACTGACGTGATGTAGAGTCTCTATTAGAGATCCTATGTCGAAATGTACATCCGACATCTTTGAATTTTGAAAATTTTCTCTAATTTATATTGGCTCTGTATTCTTAATATATTGAGCTCTCTGCGTGCATCAGTTTTTAATATTAAAAAATTTTAATATTGATTAGGATCAGGTTCTTGGAATGTAACTTCCTACTCTTCCACTTCGGATTAAAGAAAAACAATATATATATATATATATATATATATATATATATATATATATATATATATAAACAAGAGACATACCACTTACTGAATACCTAGGTTTTGACCACGCTGCTCACTTTATGAATATTTTTGCTTGAAGAGACCAGCGTGGTCGAAAACTTGGTAGCAATTAAATGGTGTGTCTTCTATTCTGATATATTGTTAAATCTGCATATTCACTTCATTCGTATTGGTTGTGCATTGAGTACTTTTTTCTTTCTAACGTCTGCTGGTTTAACCATCAAATATTTTATTTTACAGAAACCCGGAGAATGTGCTTACGAACATATCACGTTGAAACACCGGATCCGTTCCTATCACCTGATATATATATATATATATATATATATATATATATAGGAACGGATCCGGTGTTTCAACGTGATATGTTCGTAAGCACTTTTTCCGGGTTACTGTAGCCATAGGAGTTTAAAAATACTGAAAAGTGAATATTCTGAAGTGTGCAGCACGATGAAATTTAGAAAAGCGGAAGACTTACTGATATTGATGAGAACGTTTAACACGCCCCCACATGTGTGACGCATATGGTTGTTTTGCAAATAAAAAAAATCAATTAACATACTTCATATGCCTACAAGCATAAATTGGGATTTTACCCTGGAATTCTGAACATGTGTACCAGCATGCAAACACACAAACACACAACACACACATACATATATATCATGTATATATACATATATATATATATACATGTGTATGTAAATATATATATATATATATATATACCTAACTGTGTCTATCTGTACATCTATCTATCTATCTATGTATCTAATTTTAGAATCACCTTCACTCGCACAAAGAAGTGTGCATATATATATATATATATATATATATATATATATATATATATATATATGTGTGTGTGTTTGTGTGTGTGTGCGTTTATATATATATATATACCTGACCGTGTCTATCTGTACATCTATCTATCTATCTATCTATCTATCTATCTATCTATCTATCTATCTATCTATCTATCTAAGTTCAGAATCACCTTCACTTGCACAAAGAAGTGTGCATATGTATATATATATTTGTAAAATATACACAAATGCACGTATATATATATATATATATATATATATATATATATATATATATATATTCATGTAGATAGGTGTGAGTTTGTAACCCTGTGTTTCGCGCTTTTGACATCGTCAGACAAACTTATTATTGTTTTTTGCATTTAAAATTAATTTTTCTATTTAAATTGGTTATATTCGTGTATTTTTGTGGAAATGGTGGAAAATCTGTCGTCACGACAGTCGCAGATATATATATATATATATATATATATATATATATATATACACATTTGTACACCCATCAACGCGCGCAAATACACACACACAAACACACACATACGCGCGTTCTGTCACTGAGGCTTGCGGTTCGGTATATATATCTGACGATCGCAAAAGCGTGAAACCCAGGGTAACAAACTCACACCGATCTATATGAATACATCTGTTCTATCACTGATATTGAGCACTTTTAAATACGTACCACGCATATATAATATGTAAACAATATAATATATATAACAAATTGCATATTTATATATATATATATTGATATTTATAATTATATACATACACTTTTCACACACACACACACACACACACACATATATATATATATATACGTGCGTACAAACACACACTCACACACACATCAAGTGATAGAAAATTTATCACATACGGATTAGAATCCGTGAAAAATGTGCATTATCCTAATAGGTACACACATACAAGCACACACACATACACGCATATGATAAATTCAAAAATAACAAATCTTTATTTTATCATCTTTTCAGATCCCAATCTTTATATTCAACACACACACACACACACACACACACACACATATATATATATATATATATATATATATATATATATATATGTACACTCTATCATACGTTTTAAGACACTCCTAGAATTGAATTTGCATGGAAGGAACTTGTGAGAAGTTTAAGAACAACAAAAACAAATGGAAAGCTGTTAGACAATGATGCGACATCTCACCTATTACATCTGGTCACGTAACTCCCTAGTCTCCATCACCCCCTGATTATTATATGTGGGTGGGGGCAGTTTAGAGACTGACTAACAAAGCTCCCTGTAATCAATCAGAAGAGAAAAACGAGATTCTGAAGTCACTTGAAGATCGTCGTTTAAGCGAATGCTGATTTTATTTACCCTTTAGCATTTCTATATATGTTTGTGGGATTTTGGTAAATTCTTTTAAAATAAGAAATTTTGTTCATTTTTATGCAATTTAGTCAATTTATCTATCGCAGCCTAGTAATATGAATATAAGTGCGTGCATGTGTGTACATATATATTTTTGTATAAAATGTTATCAACAATACCTATTTATAGTAAAATCATCAATATACGCATATTAGCAAACTGTAGAGACTTCATCTCAGTCCGTTTAAAATATTACCAAAGAAAGACACTTTTATGACATTAATTTATATAATAACCTACAATTTTAAAACCAAACTATATTCTAAAATATAACTTCGAAAAAACACACATCACCATCTCTAATTAATTCTTCACACAAGCAAGCATATCTACAAAAGCTGATTATTCAACTGTCAAAGTAGAATAAAATATATTTTCATAACTTCTAAGCTCGCAAGAAAATTAAATTTCGGCATTAAATAATCCATTATGAGTTGATATACTGTTAAACAGAGAAATCAATCAAAAATGGTCATAATTTGAAGAAACAGGGACATCATAAATTTGATATGTATTTTCAAAATATTCTGTTTATACTGTTAAACAGAAAAATCAATCAATATAAAACGAAAATCTATTTCAGAAAGAATAAATTCTAATGTGTCGAATATATCTTTGAATCTTTACAAAGAAATCATTATTGGATGACCAAAAATGGTCATAATTTGAAGAAACAGGATCATCATAAATTTGATATGTATTTTCAAAATATTCTGTTTGAAAAATATTACATAGCACAATATTTAAAAAAATGTTTTTTAATGAAACGAAACTAAGACAAAAACTGAAAACCATTCCAGCTTTTTGATCAGTCTCCTGTCTGTAATATTTACGCCATAAATGCAGCGTTATATAGAGTATTTAAACTATAATCATATATATTACTTAGTAACTGTTTTTTCTGGATATCGTCATTATATTCCCGACACAAGAACCAAGAAACATTAATAATGAGAGTAAAACTCGAAAATAATTTAATTCACAATTCTTCAACCAATTAGAAATTATGAAATTTTCGCACGAAGAGGGAGCAATTTATTGAAACATTTTTCAAGCAAAAAATTGTTTGTTGATCTTCCAGCATTCCATATCTATCGACAGCATAGCGAAATTAGTTGCACACTATATGTGGAATTTGTTTGTGGAGTAAAAACACCCGTATAAATTTTCTTATGTCAACGATTCTAGCCAAGTATTTCAGCTTAAATCAATTTCCCACCGACGGGACGTGGCTTCTATCTGTCTTTTCTTCAATGATTTTCATAGTAACGATCATTTCATCCAGCGATACGAATAGATGAAATTAAGCGTGCTACTAGATTAACATCGAGGTCTCACCGTTTAACTTTTTAAACAGCTAAATGCAACTGCCACTTAAACTTTAATAGTTTTTTTCTCATTAACTACCTGAAGAACTGCCTTTCCTTTACTAGCTGCAATGATAACTACAATCTTCAAAAAATTAAATGAAAAATCAATCACCATCTTTTGTATTCTTGAGCCAACTTCATATTTTGTCATGTTCTTCAGATCTTTCAATTTCCCTTCGTGTAACATCGTACGCCCCATTTGCTTTCCCGCCTGCTTTTTCTTTCTCCTGTTATTTTCAAATTGACTACTACGTTAATAAGGATATCTCATCAAATTCTCTCTGAGGTAATTCCCAAGACATACAACTTATTAGTAGACAAATATTTTTAGAGAACAGTTGTCATGGTAAAAAGTAAGAAAACATGAATATTGCTGGGTATATTTATAATAGTAAAAATTACGAACACGAATATTTATAGGTAATATTTAAGTATGTTTAAAAGTTAAAAAAACGAGTATTTTGGGTAATATTTACCATGGTAAAAATTAAGTAAACAAATATTTTGGGACATAATTATCGTAGTAAAAAACAAGAAAACACGAATAGTGTTGGGAAATAATTACTATAGTAAAATTAATAATACATGAACATTGTTCGGGAATATTTAAAATGTTAAAAATTAAGAAAACACGGATGTTGTTTGGTAATATTTCTCTTCTTCTTCTTCTTCTTCTTCTTCTTCTTCTTCTTCTGCTATGTGCTCTGTCCCTTCAGGACGTAGGCGATCATGGTTCTCCACGTCTCCCTATCCCTTGTAGCTCTTAATATGTTTGCACCTGTTACTCCTGACAACCCCCGTTCCGTCATCCACCTGATCAGGCCCTGTAAATATGTTATCCACTGCCTTCCTCTTTCTCTCTTTCCTTCTATCTGGCCAGTCAGTATCAGGTTCTCCAAGCTCTCCTTCCTTCTTGCATGTCCCAGGAACTTCAGTTGTCTCTTCCTGATGCTCACTATTAATTTCTTTTTTTGTTGCCATTCTTTCCAACACCTCATCATTGCTTTCATGCTCAGTCCACGATATCCGCAGCATCCTACTGTAGAACCACATTTCCGCTGCTTCAGTTTTGTCTTCATTTTCGATTATATTGTCCAGCATTCACTCACGAATATTCCTGGAGAATAAATAGAATGATAAAAATCACGAAGAGGCGAATATTTTTGGGAATAATTATGTGGTAAAAAGTACGAAAACATAACGCAACAAACAATGTAATTTTGAAATATTTTCAATCAGTATTCCAGAAATGTTTGAAGCTAAATTCCGTGAATTCCTAGTAGAGGAATACAAAAGGCGCATTTTCCCTTTTGGTTCGTCTCACCGTAGTACCTTAGCAACATGATCTCATAGTTACGAGAACGACTTTCAATTTTACATTTAGTCTCAGTTGTTTGGTGCAGTGAATATTGATTCGGAACGACAAATCAGGGTGCCGAGTTCGAATTCCAGTTGAATTCCTTTTATTCACTTACGCACAAATATTCTTGCGAAATTTATTAATCCGTCTCTTCCCTCCAGTTATGGGCTAAATAATAGGACAGATTGGGTTCTATAGCCTTGGCCGGCAACCAGTCTACCGCAGAAAGCAATGGGTATCCACTGCGAGATAATCTTCTGCCCAGTCAGTCATGTGTCTTTCGAGACATGATTGCCCAAAGTGTGTATCACGTATGGCACTTAACTGGCTGACTGAATATAATAGTTGAACTCATGATTAAGGCTTCTACTGGGCATAAAGTGGGGTGGGTTTTATATTTCTATGAAGTAATAAACTGATCCTCCACTTATTACTACTTATTAATATAATACATCTCTTCTCCCTCTAGCTATGGGTCAAATAACACGACGGATTGGGTTCTATAGCGTTGGCTGGCAGCCAGTCTATTGCAAGCAATGGGAATCTTCTGCGGGATTATTTTCTGCCCAGTTAGTCATGTCTCTTTCGAGACATGATCGCCCAAAATGAGTATCTCGTATGGCATTTAACTGACCGAGCTAAACTAAAGTCTTATTTTCTTTAACACCCAGCTCAGCTAAATCTTCCGCCCCTACTGACCCTTATAGCGCTGCTTACCTATGAGAATATATAACTAAACTATCGCCCGGTTCACACTCCACCCACGTCTATTGATCAGATGTAGAGGCTCATCCCTTGTTCCCTGTTTAGGATGTGGTTTCCGGCTTTCTCTTTTCCAATCTTTTCACTCTTAAGTAGCCCCCTGCACACCAGTGGTGTTACCGCCTTCCTCGGGGTGAGATGATTAAAAATTATATAAAATAAACTCCAGCTCACAGTCCACAATTTATGAAAACCCAATACACATTCCTGGATTATGTCATTGTCTGGGGTATAGAAAAATTCAGATCTTTTGAATCTGTAGTCCTAATCCTTGGGTCTCTAGACACTAGAGTATCTCCGTAGCCTATGTAAGACCATTCACTTTAGTTTCTCCTTAGAAGCTACTTTGCTGTGCAACTGCTCGTAATATCTAATTTTCCGCGTGGAATACGTCTCCTTATGTAGATATAGTTGTGTGTGACTTAGTAGCTTAAAGATATTTCTGAGAAGAAAGCATATTTAACATTCTTTTTCTTTTCAACCATTTCGTTATGGCGTAGCGTTTTTGTGAAATTTTTAGGGTAGAGGTTTCTCGTTGTGGTTCGAATATTTTTCGTCGCCCGTGTTATGACCGAAGGACCATAGAAAGATGACACGGACTCGGCTATAAGGTTGAATAGTATATTCTAGGGAAACGTAGTACAAAGGTAAACGTGGACTGGGGAGTTCTTTCTCTCGCAGACGTCCTGACTCACTCATTCACTCACTCTGTGGCTACTACTCAGAAAATCTCCATTCAGAGTTGGTAGTTAATTATACGGTGTGGACGAGTCCATTTTTAGGCAGGTCCTCCCACATTCCTTAACATCTGTTATTATACCACTGATGCAAAAATACCCATAACGGGGGAAATTAAATTGCAAAATAACTCATTCTTCCTTAAATCTCTGTCCCTTTATAATATCAAAAGATAATTATACAGGCAATTGTTATTTGCTATGTTTAGATAGTTTTTACGCAAAGTCACAAGTATAATATATTCAGTGCGACTCGAAGTAGCTACTTCAAAATAATGAATCATTAAACAAACGAACGGATATTTTTTCTTCCACTGAAGAACCCATAATTCAGACGCCGTCGATTTCAAAAGCATTGATTCATTTTCGTTATATATTTTGATCCTATAAAATCAATCGTACAGAAACGTTTTGCTCGGGATTTGAAGTAAGTTCTCTTTAATGCATAAATAAACCTCAAATTTAATATTGTTTAACCTCCTAAGCCCGGACTTGTATGGAAACACGCATTCATGTCACTTGCCTAAACAGAACAATCATAGTCTAAGATTTCGTTCCAAACAGCAATTATTTCGTAATTTAAAACAAGGTATTTTGGTCAAATGAGAAAAGAATATAACAAAACTAAAGAGAGATAAAAAGAAAATGTTATTTTCGTATATCTTCTCGCCGAAAATGGACAAATAAATTAAAACAATAGAAAAGATGTTTCCGCCTATAAATTCGTTGCTTTCGAAATAAATGGATATTAAAAGAAAAATAATTTTTAAAAGAAAGTAAAAACTAAATTTGGTTATTGAAATATATTTTTGAAATGTATATGCGGTTTGAAATTACATCAATACACATTAAAGATGCTTGAGCCATTTCGTAATATTTTAAAATATTTTCTTTAGAAAACCGAATTCATAAATAAGTATGAATTCTTAAAAAATGATATATATATATATATCATAACCCCTCAAGATATAAATATCAAAATATTTCCGAAAATGAATGTAAGGATCATTGTCAGGTATTCCAGCATCATAACCCGGCGTTGCCCGGGCAACTCAGAATATTTTTTAATTCGATGATTAATGCAGCGTGTTGTGATTTCCGAGCGATTGTAGTCGCCGCCTCACTTTAAAACTCAATTATATAAAAAATAATAATTACATTACAAACTGTTGTTTAAAAATTCTTAAAAAATTCCATAAAAATCTACGTATCTTTTGTTTTGCGTAAACGTGAGTTGATTTTTTGTGTGGCATTGTAAACAACATTGCGTTTGTTTTTGTTTCAAAATTACGGGGGAAAATATTTACATTTCTGGTTGGCTAAATGAATTTCAGAAATCTTCGAAGAAGATTTAAAAATGTAGACAGGGTAAATTTTTGTTTTAGAACCCGAAGGCTAATATCCCTTGTATGCGCAAACACACTCAAATAACTTTGTATACACGCAAATAACTCCTATTTTTTCAATTGTTTCAATGTCAATAACCTTTTTCTGAAATTAAGTACCGAAAAAAAATCGCGTACTAATTTCTGCAAGGACTTTTCTGTAAAGGAAGTAAACAGGCCCAAATTTTCTTCCTACGCCCCAAATCGTTCTGCAGCGAATAACTTTCACTAAGCCGGTAATGGCTGACAAAAAGAGCGAGAAGTTTGATATTTTTTAGTCGTTAACATGAAATAAGGTTGGTTTTTTCAATATCTAATTGCTGATTTGAGTTCAGCATGTCCATGTTTCTTACATGCAATGTCGTGAAAGATGATGCCAGTAAAGATACCCCCTTGTATGTGTCAAGGGAGAAGGCTACAGAGTAACAAGTAAGAAACACAGATTATGAAAATGTATGGAGATGATAACGGGAAACCATAAAATTGGACAGGTTATGATTGTAGCAATATAAAGGCGGGGGCACTAAAATCAAGCAGGTAGAGAAATTTAAATCTTTGGGAAATGTTTTAACACAAGACGGGAAATGCGACACTGAGATCCGTGGGTGAATTGGCATGAGCAAGGATGCATTCGAGAAGCTGGAATATTCAAAGGCTGGCAAATTTTCGCTGGAAACAAAGAAGAGAGTACTGAATTGTTATGTAATGTATATTCTTCAATATAGCCGGCAATCTCATCAAAGATGAAGAAAAACTTTGAGGGAAATATGGTTTTGTAAAAAGAGGCTGAGGATAACAAAGACTGAATATGTGAGCAACGATGAGGTTTTATAGAGGAATGTAAACGAGAGAAAACTATTGTTACACATAAAAAAAAAAAACAGCTAAAGTTCCTAAGACATGTAATGAAGAAGGAGGGCTTGGAGAATTTGATACACACAGGTCAGAAAAAAGAAAGAGAGGCAAGGGAAAGCAGTAAATAAATTACTTGATGGTATTGAGCAATATCATGACAGAGTTTTTGGGGCTTAATACAAGACGTGCTAAGGGTCACTATAGATGGGGAGATGTGGAAGGTCATGATTGACTATGTCCTGAAGGGCACGGCACATAGAAGAAGAACCAAGGAGTCATCTATGAGAAGGTCCAAAAAAAGAAGCAGTTACTAGGAAGAATTTGCACGAAGGGAAATTAAATCTCCTTAATTGAATACGAAATCGCAACAATGTGTGTGGAATGGCGCATTTTAACCGGAATGGTTAAAGTGATGGACGGAGGAAAAATAATACATTTGAAGACTTTTCTTTAAAAGAGCGACACAGTATTAAGAGACTTGTGATGTTGTGTCAGTGGGAAAGAGCTTGTGGGGTTTAAAATAATTCATCGCTCACAAGGATGAGGGACACTTTTGGAAACTAACAAAACTGTAAGGGATGATGGGACAGAAGTACTTTATTTTGGTCAGGATCTTGCAAATTTTTTTTTTTTTTTTTTAATCATATCACCCCGGACAAGGCGGTAAGGCCACTGGTGTGCAGGGGGCTACGTAAGAGTGAAAAGATTAGAAAAGAGAAAGCCGGAAACCACAACCTTAACAGGGAACAAGGGATGAGCCTCTACACCTGTTCAATAGATATGGGTGGAGTGTGAACCGGGCAAATGCACAGGATAGTTGCTCTTATATTGTACCTCCAATCACTGTTAAACTGAGGCAAGAAATGTTACGTCATTTCCTTTTTTGGTTGTTTTGGCATCCAAAAAACCTTTCAATTGCTGTTGTTCTCAGGTTCACTGTGACCCGGAGTGGTAGCACTTGGTAGGGTCACAGCTATGGACAAATAGTTAACCCCCTACATGGCATCAAAACACTATGAAATTATAAAAAATAGACTTTTATAGAAATAGATACATAAAACCTTTTATAGAAAAATAAACCCTTTTAAAAGAATAAATATTACCAACAATAAATTTTTGAAGAAAAATTATTACCATAACACATTTTTGAAAAACAGAACATTCTCAGCAGAATATTTCTAATACAAAACTAAAAGATATTTTCAGTTTTTTAAAATAAAAAAGAATAAAAACAATAAATTTTCATTAAAATCGGACTAAATCAACCTTCTCACTAAAACTGAACATTTTAAAAAATGCCTTAAAACACCACCTTTTTGGCATTAAATAAACCACAGAGGTTGATATGTCGTTAAACAAAACTCGAACTCAAACTCGAACTGTTAATTTATTGTTCAATAAAATTGTTTAAGTCTTATATTAGTTCTAGTCTACTCAATATATTTACGCAAAAATAAGATTAATACTTAAATATATATAATGTTACTACTATTGAGTATCTTGCTTTAAGACATATGAAAAAAACAAGATAATACAAAGGAATAAGCTTGACACGAAGAAAATATATTAGGATGAGGTGAAAAATCAAATTGCTGAAATAATATTCTTAATAGTAATAAAAAAGGTTGTATCTTTACTTAGAAATAACAAATCCAAAATATTGTCAAAATTTATTAATAAAAATTAGTTTTAAATTTATCTGCGAAAATTAGTATACAAAAATTTACATTTTATATTAAATATGCAATTTAAAAATATTTTCTATTGTACATCACGGATTATTTTGTTCACAAACTGGAGAAAAAGCTTCAGTTACCACCTTTATGCAGCGTTCAACATCTTGCGTCTGACAAATTATGTTGCGTGCGTTCAAAATATGGGAGAGTTCTAAACTTTTCCCGCCTTTTCTTAATTGTGAAATTAATGGGTAAAGGATGTGGGGCAGTATAAGATGAAAGAACTGTCTAAGAAACCAAAGAAAGTATTCACAAACAGAAAAACTGATTTTTGGTAATCTGAATTGTTAAACTCTATTGTCTCGGTCTTGTATGGCTTTGCAATTTCGTCTGATGGCTGCTTCCAGCACAAATTCTTATCTAATCTATTCAAATTTATTTATAAACGGAACTTTGTCTATGTGTGTGTATGTGTCTGTGTGTGTGCGTCCGTTACCTATAGACTCCGAAACGGCTGAACCGATTTTCTTGAAAATTTACACAGTTGTGCTATAGGCGTCTGCAAGTGTTCTTAGCTAGGTTTTGAGACGAGGTACCCCCGATAAATATCGAATATATATATATATATATATATATATATATATATATATATATATATATTATCGATTTTCTGCACTGTTGTAAGAACTGCAACCTTGGAACTTCTGAATATCGTTTCTCATGTCTTTGTCTATAAGTGGATCAAATTTGATAAAAATCGGACCACTCCTTGTATAAACTGATTTTTTCGATTATCGATTTTCGATATTTATCGATGGTACCTCGTCTCAAAACCTAGCTAAGAACACTTGCAGACGCCTATAGCACAACTGTGTAAATTTTCAAGAAAATCGGTTCAGCCGTTTCGGAGTCTATAGGTAACGGACACACACACACAGACACATACACACACATAGACAAAATTCCGTTTATAAATAAATTTGAATAGATTAGATAAGAATAACATCTTGCCTTTTATATATAAAAGGCAAGATGTTTGTGTGTGTGTCTGTTTATCTGTCTGTATGTCCTTTATACAAATCCACAATTTTTATCCAATTCTCACCAAACTTCACAGAAATATTCTTTAAGCGGAGTCTGAGCTCCAGGACCATGGATTAATTTTAAAGCTTTCATTACACCCGGGCAACGCTGGGCTATACTGCTAGTTTATCATAACGCCTAGAAACGAGTATGTTATCGGGATTCAGAAAATATGCATTTCTTTGAAATACATGTACTATTTCTTTTTGTCATTCTTCAGGATTTTAGATCGCTTATCATTAAGAGAATATAAGGAGCTCAATAATCAATTGATCGAAATCATTTCAAACCGTGAATGAGCATATAGTTTCATGATAGACGTTGCAATTGCTTTCAGTTTTTCTACTGGGTCTTCAATCTCAACATAGAGACGTAATGTTCGGTTGTCACCCAGTGTGAGTAGAAGAGTTTTCCGGGATTGTTTTTCCAACCAAGGCATCTTGAAACTTTTGCCTTTGTGAATAGACCTATTCTTGTCAATTATCTTTTATCCGTGGTTAATTCAATAGCATTGTCTGGAAACTAATATTGAAAATAATTTTTTCAAACTTTTTCACTTTTAAATATTCATATTCAGTTAGTGCATTTCTTCGAGGCTTCAAAAATGGCTTTAAGAGCGTGTAATTGTTCTATCTAGGTATTTAAATATGTGACCCAGATTTAGCTCATTCAGATGAATAAGACAAATTTTCTGCTTTTGATTCTAAATTTTTTCTCCAGTAGTCTAATTATTCCTCCTGAATAACCGGTATTCACGGCAATTCGATCACGTCCAAGGCAACAAGGTTTTCAAGAGATATACATTCCTTAAAGAAGTCTAGTATTGATTGAGTGATATATTTTGCTATCCAAATTTCTAGTAGAACATGTCCCATATATATGGATTGTGCCTTTTGTATTAAATAAATATTTTCCCCTGTGATAAGCTTCGTTTGTTTTTTTTCCATCACAATTGTCTTATTCTTTCTTTGATCAAAATATATATCCTTTGTTTCTTTTGATTGGTGTGATTCATTGTTTTTTAATTCGCCCTTTGCTATAGAACGCTCTCTTCGTAGTTTAATTCTTTCGGTTACAAAACTCTTTTTTCAGTAGTAACTTTTACTGTGTCTTGCAAAATGGAGGACGTAATCCTGCTGTCGCTCTGTCCGACACATTGTATCTGTCGCAAGTCATAGCAAAATTTGGTATTGATTTCCGCATCTGTTTTGGCTTTGAGCTGTTTTACGTTCTTGCCACATGTTGGGGTTTCCCCTACGCCTCCTCACCTGATTTGAATCATCTGTTGAATTATCAGTAGATATAATTGCAGAAATAATATTTGATTTATTTGCCATCTTGACTTTTCGGACTTTAAGTTTTTATTGTATTGTTTTGGTTTCTTCTACATCAGTGTTTCCTAATATGATTTTCCGAGCAGACCGTTAGTCCAACAAAAAGTTGTTACTTCACAAGAACCTTTTGCTCACTTTTGATGGACATTTTAACATGTCAATACATTTGCACGAGAATATGTCAAACAACTGATAGGAATCGTCATGAAATTGTCTTAGTTTTTCATTACATGTCGCAGTATTCTTTAGTTTCGAATATGATTTCAAAAACCCTCTCTATTTTTCATTATATGTGTTCAACAATTCGATAACGCGAGGCAATGATACATCTGGAAGACTTGCTAAATCCCACACAGTGCTACAAAGTAAAGACACATTTTGTCTTCCTTTCAAAATTCCAGCCCTATATTAAGTTGAGTCATAAATAATTTCTATTTTTGCTTATGAAATTTATTATTCAAAAATAAAATAATAATTATATTTTATACAATGATATAGTCAGCCTTATTAAAAATTACTTATCGGGACTTAAGCTTTGATAGCATTTGAGTATAATTGCGCAACTCTTCGGTCAGGTGAAAGATTTTCTGACGGACTCTTGAATCTTGTTTTAATTGCAAGAAGTCTTCAGTATTTATGGGAAGATTAGGTGAATATGATAGGCAGGATATAACAAACCAACCGAGTTGCAAAATAATTACGTGTGTCGTTCTACTTTTATGCAACATTGCTTTGTCATGGAAGGAAGTATCGTTTGTCTGTTAATCATCCGTGTACGCTGTAAATCCCGTCCAAAAAAGAAACATAAAATAGATAAAAACTGCAAGTTAATATACTTAAAAATTATTCATAATTTTTATGTATGGTTAGCCATAAAATAATGAAATAGCCTCCAGCGTAGGGGGCGCGAACAAGCGGCTTCTAGCCTAACCGCCGTCGGCCACAGGACTATGACCGCTGGAATTGCTGATGAATGGTAGAAAGCGAAAGGAAATGAAGTTTGATGAAGCTATTCATTTTAATTTGATTTTTACTGGAAAAAATATGTGTAATGAAAAAGCCTACACACTTAGCAGAATTTACCATGCACACACTTCTGTGACACCTGCTCTCAATTCTTCAAAGGTAGTCTGGCCTTTCGTAGCTATTTTGGCATCGCCACCAGAAGGGAGAAATGGAATAAAGAGAACTGATGCAAAAGCGTGCCTACAGCGATTAGTAGTTTAGATTTTTTTATATGTGTCGCTCCAAGCAAGTCATTTTACTGCCACTGTTGTGCAGGGGATTACATAGGAGGAATGTTATGAGAATGAGTGAGAGGTTGCAGTGGGTGTCAGGACATGGGTAAGAGAAGGATGAGAATACAGATGAGAGTGGAGTGGACGGAGAAAAAATGCATAAGAGAGAGGATGTAAGTTAGGAGACAGGAGATGACCATTGACTTTACACTTAAATTCTTGGAGATTATATCTGTCGGGAAAGCAAGTATGCAGAAGGGAATTCCACAGACTGGAAGTGCGAGAAAAGAAACTGTTGGAGTAGAATTTGCATTTACATTTTACTGGTTTCACAGTAAAAGGGTGGGACCTAGTTGTTAACCATGTGACTCGGGGAAATTCATATATAAGTGTTACCAGTGAGCTAAGTTCATCGGAGCAGAATTCGTGAAAATATTTCTAGAAGAAACACAGGGAAGCCACACTGCGTCGGTGAGAAAGCGAAGAAGCATTCGTGTTTACAATTAATGCTCTAGAAACGAAATAACTTATGATTTAACCTAATGCATATGTACGATAATGCAGTTGCTGACAATTTACCAAATAAAAAACAATCAAACATTAATGTTATCTAGAATAGAATTCGAATGAGTTCATTCAATTTCTTTCTTCCTTTTATAACACCTGACTGCCCAATTCTGATACGGCACCTTCGTCAAAATGAATTTACACCGTGACGTTTTAGCTAAACGTTTTCGTTTCGTTGGCTGTGCGTCTAAAACGGTCTCCTTCCACAAGACGTGATTAAAATGATCAAATTGGTCAGCCATTTTGGCAGCTTTGCAACGAAACTTTAAACTCAAATTTAATTATCATCATGTCCGTGATATTTCAGTCTTGCCTGGGCGAACTGGATGGAAACACTAATTCGTGTGCCACAGGGTAACTTGTGATATGCTTTCAAATAAAAGGCCAACAATAAATCAATATCTGAAATTGCTCGTTCGTGTCGATTTGCTTAGCTACTTGAGTCCCAATTGTCTTTATAATAGCGGTTCTAGTCCTAAATTTTGGTTATTAATAACATGTCTATTATTGATCCGTACCTATCTGTCTATGCACGCAATTAGTTTTGTAGTGAGTATTCTTATCATATATCACTGACTTAATCCTGAAGTCATTAATTTAGATACCAAATGTTTATTTTATATCATCTTTAGTCTCAATAACAAGTCATGGTATTAATTAACACTATTTTTTAATTTAATGATCTTTCACCTAATACAAGTTCTATGTGGCACTCAAAGCAGTGGGTTACTAAATGCTATTGTTGTAAGAGAATGAGAAGGAAGAATTAAGAAATGTCTATTATAAGGACGAGTAGTATTGATATTGGTTGATTCTGAACATGTAGTAGCAGGCCTCCGTAGGTCAGGGTTGACCAAGGGTAGCATCCTAGATGTCTGGTTAACTGGATCATCGGTGTCTGTAACTGGAGAAACAGATGCCGTATTGACAGTCTTTGTTGAAGAGGTTGAATTTGTGTTTTGTTTCTGGCTCTGTCGGAGCTGTCATTTTGCTTCCTGCGAACCCACCTCTCCATGGCCACTTGTGTTAGTTGCTCCTCCCTTAATTTAAGTTTTTGGGCCAGGGTTCCTCTCTATTAGAACCGATGGACTGCTACGCTCCCCCAGGATACTGTGTTGATGCCCAGAGATTCCCTATCGCGTTTTATGATGTTACGATACCGCAGCTGTGGTGGCTCAGCTCTCCATACAGGAAGTCTTTTGGAATGCGATCGTCTGGAAAGCACGAAGGAGATACCAAAGGGAGTGGGTTACTAAATGCTATTGTTGAAAGTGGGAAGGAGGAATTAGGAAATGTCTAAGAAAGGACATGTAGTATTGATATTGGTTGACTTTGGACATGAAGAAAACAATATTTAATTATTAGGGAAGCATCACCCCGCGAGTCTTTTTGACAAAGTTCTGAGGAAAAAGAAGAGCATGAAGAAGGTTTGCCATCGTGCATGTGACATGTTGGTTTCTTGTTGTGATAGTCTAAACAAGTGGAGCTAATGTATCTGTTGGGTCCAATATATATATATATGTCATAGCAATAACAGCAGTGTAGTGACAATTCTAGAAAGTTTTTATCTGTGGAATAAGGATGGAAAATAATTAATCACCTACAAGTCAGCGTTAGCGCTTTTTAAATCTATCGAGATTAGACAGCGATGAATGGGCCAAAGATGCACCAGTAATACTCAATTTTTTTAAAAACTTACTCTTGTGAAAACAAAAACAAAATGGATGCGCGTTGTGGTGTAGTGGATATCGATTCGGAAAATCCAGTTGCATTCATGGCATTTCCTCCAATTCCTTTCCTCCAGTTATGGTTTAAATAATAAGACAGATTGGGTTCTACATCTTGGCTGGCAGCCAGTCTACCGCAGAAAGCAACGGCAACCTACTGCGGGATAATCTTCTGCCCAGTCAGTCATGCCTCTTTCGAAACATGATCACCCAAGCGTGTTTCATGTATGGCACTTAACTGACTGACATTCCCGAAAGAGAGTTATGGTCGTTTGAAGCTTGAATTTAATATTGCTTTTTAATCTACACCCAGCAAAAGACAATAATTAAACTAAGCAGCCAAGGAAAAAAAATTGGCGTTTCAGTTCTATTAAAAAAAATTTTTCCCTTGGTTAAGCATGTGCGTTGTGGTGCTCTAGATATCGGCTCGGGACGAAAAATCGGGGAGCCGAGTTCGAATTCCAGTTGTATTCATTGCATTCACTTACGCGCAAATACCCTTGGGAAAGGTATTAATCCGTCGCTTCCCTACAGTTATGGGTTAAATAACAGGATAGATTGGGTTCTATAGCCTTGGTTGGCAACCAGTCTACGTGCAAATAACATTGAAAATGGTATTAATCTGTCTGTTTTCTTCTCTAACTATAGGCTTATAGTGGGTTATCCGTTATAGTGATGAACGGAATGGCTTTTACATGTTATTTTTTTTTATCAAATGTATACTTCTTCATATGCTAAACTAGCAGAATAACCCGGCGTTGCTCGGGTGTAATGAAAGCTTTAAAACTAATCCATGGTCCTGGAGCTCAGACTCAGCCTAAAGAATATTTGTGTGAAGGTGAGAATCGGATAAAAATTGAGGATTTGTATAAAGGACATACAGACAGATAAACAGACACACACACACAAACAGCTTGCCTTATATATATATATATATATATATATATATATATATATTATCGATTTTCTGCACTATTGTAAGAACTGCAACCTTGAAAACTCTGAATATTGTTTCTTATGTCTTTGTCTATGAGTGTATCAAATTTGATTAAAATCGGACCACTCCTTCTAGGTAACAGACACAAACACACACAGACACACACACACACACAGACACACACACAAAACAAAGTTCCATTTATAAATAAGTTTAGATCAGTCAGTTATGTGCTATACGTGATACACGCTTGGGCGATCTTATATCAAAAGAGACTGACTTAGGAAAATATTTTTCACGCAGTTGGTGTCCATTTCTCTCAGTGATAGACTGGTTGCCAACCAAGGCTGCAGATCAAAATCCATACTGATATCTAACCCATAGTATAAGGGAATATACGGATTAATAATTTTCCCAAGATTATTTGAGTGTAAGTGAAAATGACAAATTTAACTCAACTCTTCATTTTCTGCGGATGTGCGTTGTGGTGCAGTAGATATAGACACGGAACGACAAATAGGAGAGCCGAGTTCGAATTCCTGTTGAATGACTTGCATTCATTTAAGCACAAATACCCTTGGGAAAGGTATTAATCCGTCTCTTCCTGCCAGTTATGGGTTAAATAATAAGACAGATTGGTTTCTATAGCCTTGGACGGCAACCAGTCTACCGCAGAAAGCAATGGCAAGCTATTGCAGGATAATCTTCTGTCCAGTCAGTCATGTCTCTTCCGAGACATGATCGCCCAAGCGTTGTATCACGTATGGCACTTAACTGACTGGCTGATTGAAAACATAATTGCAACTTCTACTGGGCATAAAGTGGGGGATCAGTTATCTATTGTTATGAAGTAATAAACTGATCCCCCACTACTTACTACTTAATAATATAATACATAGCAACCTACTGCGGGATAATCTTCTTCCCAGTCTTTCGAGACATGATCGCCCAAGCGTGTTTCATGTATGGCACTTAACTGACTGACTGACTGAATAAAATAGTTGGAATCATGATTACTTCTAATGGGCATAAAGTCGGGGATCAGTTTTCTATAGTTCTAAAGTAATAGACTGATCACCCACTAATTACTACTTAATATAATAAATCTCTTCCCCCATCTAGTTATGAGACAAATAACAGGACAGATTGGATTCTCTAGCCTTGGTCACCAACCAGTCTACCTACTGCGGGATAATCTTCTGCCCAGTCAGTCATGTCTCTTTCGAGACATGATCGCCCAAAGCGTGTATCACGTATGGCACTTAACTGACTGACTGAATATAATAGTTGGAATCATGATTAAAGCTGTTACTGGTCATAAAGTGAGGGATCGGTTTTCTATTGTCATGAATAAACTGATCCCCCACTAATTACTAATTATTAATACAATCCGTCTCTTCTCCCTTCAGCTATAGCTTAAATAGCAGGATAGATAATCTTCTGCCCAGTCAGTCATGTCTCTTTCGAGACATGATCGCCCAAAGCGTGTATCACGTATGGTACTTTAACTGACTGACTCGTTCCAAGTATCACTGCACCACACCGCACATCCCAAATGACACTCTTAAATGCCGACCTTCCTCATGTATAGTTTGGTGGCAGAAATGGAAAAAATGTTTCCGGAAAATAAATTCGGTGTTTTTCGGTGCTGCATTCAAGAAGGAAATAAATCTTTAAGAACATAAACAGTTTCCTGAGAAAAAACGTAACGCAAATAAAATACCGAAAAATGTATAGTTAAAAATATACAAACATCAGTAATCAAGGCAAAATTCAATGAAAAATATTTTCGAATATTGATTTCTGACGATTATAAAATAATTCTTCATATTTATTTCAGTCTTTGGAGCGAACTATCCAGCTCCACAGTTTTTTAAAATTTTACTAATTATATGATTTGCATACTTAGCGGAAAGCAAGCGAGTTGTTCTTTATGCTGTCAGACAGGTTATATTTAAATGAATAGCATCCATTTCAATTATACGCAATGATTTACCTTTATCGAGGAGAGAATATTTGGTTAGCGCTTGTTATTTTATAATTTTCTTTTTTCTAATTTATATTTACAGATCTGTCGATTTTTATCAGCAACCAAAGATATGGTTGAGGAAGAAGATCACAATGTAATATTTGGCGTTGAGTGTTGTTTAGCTATAGGAATACATATTTCAGCGAGTTCAAAAAGCGGCAATCAGAAATTCAGATGGTTAATTTATCTTTAAGACCGAATTTTTAAACTCCGTTCACAGCCATACACACACATACACAGATATATATATATATACCAAATAAAAAGCAAAACTTTTGGAACTAACAATTTCTACATCAGTAGCAGAGTCAAGAGAAAGTAAAAATCGTAGTAATAACAAATTTTGCGCCATGAACTTCGTAGCCTATCACTATTGTTGGGGTACCACATGCACTGCACCTCTGTGGTGTGACTGGATAAAGATAGACTAGTGGTACCCAGCTTTCTTTTCTGGCTGCAGCCTTTGGGATTTCACACGGCTATTCGACTCAGACGATTAAAAACTTAACTGGGTGATTAAAGTTTATTGCTTTACTCGCCAATGGTCGATTAAAAATCTCTCAATGAAACGTGTCCGTTCAAGTATAGAAAAAATCTGATTTCTTTTACAACGCAAAAGTATGCCATTGAAGATTCACAAGTTACTTAGAATGAATTAAAATGACATTATTGAACTTTTTGGTCTTATGCATGGCGCCTGATTTACGCCGAAATGTATGATTAAACGAAAGACAGTCACATCCCGCAATCATCAAAGTAAGATCCGACAAATGGAATTTATATTGACAAGCTCCTGTCTCGCGTTTATCGTCCCGGTCAGTGTAAACATTCATTTAAACAACGCTTTCAGAGTGGAGCGAAAATGTCTCTTTCGCCCAGATTATGCCGCTCAAAGATTTTTAGAAACTCATTTGGAAAAATACTATCCTTGAGTTAACATCTATATTTCCCGCTTACGAAAAGTAAAAACGAACATTTAATTTGAAAGAAAAAGAAAATACGCATACTTCTTACAACCACGCACCGAAAAACAAATAATACAAGTATGTAATTTTTTTATAGAAAATTGTTAGTTACCTCCATTCAATTAAAAAAAAAGATATCATGATGTTAAAACGGCTCAAACTTAATAAAAAACAAAGTTTTGTCATTATTATGTTTATTAAGAGGAAAGATCAAATTTTGTTATTTTTTTAAATTTTTAATCCTTTCTAACACATTCAAAATTTTAATTATAATTTCATTTTTTGTTTTCCGTTGTTTTCCGATTCACGCTGTGTTTACCTAAGTCGACTATTAAAAAAACGGAGTTGGTCGAGTAAAATGATTTTGGGGCAAGTAAATTTTCCCTCGCTTTCGACCGCCGGTCGGGTGATTTTTTTTTCAGATCTCAAAGGCTGGCTGGCAGGTATTGAATTTATACTTTTCATTTCCTTTGACTGGATACTAAGTGAGTGCAAATAACAATGTTTTCCATGTAGTTCTGAGTCGATACCCAATACACCACAGCTCTCTTCATGATGTTGCCATAAGCCCGCCAAATATAAGAAGCTTCATGCAGTTATTTATTCATTCACTGCAACTTTGTGGAACATATTTGCATATTGTTGCTTCATAACACTAACATTGTATTCTAATATGTCTATCCCTTCTTATTTGCATCGATTCTTTCTTTCTCCCGCAACGTATGAAATAGTAGGGTAAACTAGACTCTCTAAACTTGAAATTCAAACCCAGGTAAAGGCAACGAGAAACTTTGCGGTTATTTATTCCAAGAATACTGGGCAATTAAAAATATGTAGAGATTCATGATCGCATACTTTCTCAAGAGGAAGGCATCATAAGTATTATGGTGTTCTCCAAACAAGGAATGAACGCTTCCTCTTACGCTTCCGGATGCAGCTAACAGCAGTTAGTACGACAGCTAGTATGCTGTTAAAGCCAGCTACTAGTCAGGCAATACGCAGCGTAACAATACCGTTCGGACTTACTTATTTCTATGTAGTCACTACTAACACATCTTTCGAATATATTGTTCTTGTGATACTAATACATTATTTTTAACCTACCTCCTGTTTTATGTGTCTTGTTTCCGGCAAAACCGGTCACAACTAATTGGCGACGAAGATCCACAACAATAAGTTTTGTGGTTCATTAGGGTCATAAACGCACAAAACAAAATGCAGCCGTAGCAGCAGTGATACCATTTGATATTTGGACAGGGTATATCTATTTTGAGAATTGTTTTGAATTCAGTGTTTTTTTTTTGTTTTGTTTATTATATTAGTTCTCATCTTACACCGTGAATGCTTTTCACTTCACTCATGTAAAAAGATAATTTCACAACCATTCACAAATCATTAAAGCAAAGGAAATAAATGTCAATAGATAGGGAACTGGGCTCACTACGTCGAATTTGCTACCCTTTTTGGTATTAATTATCACTATCCATACAGCATTAATCTTTACACTCTCCGCGTATCAGAAACCACTATGATTATCTGGACCTTCTTAAAAGTTACATTTATCAGTATTTTGATAATAGTTACATATTTTGCGATTCCATAACCGTTAAGCAGTCTTTTTTTATGTGCCCTCTCTTTTCAGGACATAGGTGATCATGGCCTTCCACGTCTCCCTATCCCTGGTGGCTCTTAGCATGCTTTCTCCAGTTGCACCATGCAACCCTCCTTCCATCATTCACCTGATCAGGTCCTTCAAATATGTTATTCGCTGCTTTCCCCTGTCTCTTTTTCCCCCTATATGGTCTGTTAGCAACAGGTTTTCCAAGCTCTCCTTCGTCACTGCATGTCCTAGGAACTTTAGTTGTCTCTTCCTGATGGCCAGTATTAATTTCCTTTACGTTTCCATCATTTCCAAAACCTCATCATTACTCATATGCTCGGTCCATGACATCCGCAGCATCTTTCTGTAGAACCACATTTCAGTTGCTTCAAATTCTCCATTCATCTTTTACGATATTGACCAGCATTCACTGTCATATTGAAGAAATGACAACACATGGCAATTAAGTACTCTCTTCTTTCTTCCTAGCAAAATTGACCTGTTTCTTAATACTTTACTGAACATCTGGAATGCCCAAACTTAGGAGATTTTAAAATAATTTGTATACCTGGACAGTATACAATGTTTTACGTTCATGTATTTGGCTGAGATGGTTTTTCATATCTAAATTTACGATAGATCCTTAATGATTTACACACCATTTATTTGCAATACCGTTGTTATATACGGTGTTTAAATCATAAAGGACCTATCGCTAATTTAGATATGAAAAACCGCATCAACGAAATACATGAACGTAAAAATATTGTATACGGTCCAGGTATCGTTTATTTGTAACACCGTTGTTAGATACGGTGTGTAAATCATAAAGGACCTATCGTTAATTTAGATATGAAAAACCGCATCAACGAAATACATGAACGTATAAATATTGTATACCGTCCAGGTATAGTTTATTTGTAACACCGTTGTTAGATACGGTGTGTAAATCATAAAGGACCTATCGTTAATTTAGATATGAAAAACCGCATCAGCGAAATACATGAACGTATAAATATTGTATACAGTCCAGGTATCGTTTATTTGTAACACCGTTGTTATATACGATGTTTAAATCATAAAGGACCTATCGTTAATTTAGATATGAAAAACCGCATCAACGAAATACATGAACGTATAAATATTGTATACAGTCCAGGTATCGTTTATTTGTAACGCCGTTGTTAGATACGGTGTGTAAATCATAAAGGACCTATCGTTAATTTAGATATGAAAAACCGCATCAACGAAATACATGAACGTATAAATATTGTATACCGTCCAGGTATAGTTTATTTGTAACACCGTTGTTAGATACGGTGTGTAAATCATAAAGGACCTATCGTTAATTTAGATATGAAAAACCGCATCAGCGAAATACATGAACGTAAAAATATTGTATACCGTCCAGGTATCGTTTATTTGCAACACTGTTGTTATATACGGTGTGTAAATCATAAAGGACCTATCGTTAATTTAGATATGAAAAACCGCATCAACGAAATACATGAACGTAAAAATATTGTATACGGTCCAGGTATCGTTTATTTGTAACACCGTTGTTAGATACGGTGTGTAAATCATAAAGGACCTATCGTTAATTTAGATATGAAAAACCGCATCAACGAAATACATGAACGTATAAATATTGTATACCGTCCAGGTATAGTTTATTTGTAACACTGTTATTATATACGGTGTGTAAATCATAAAGACCTATCGTTAATTTAGATATGAAAAACCGCATCAGCGAAATACATGAACGTAAAAATATTGTATACCGTCCAGGTATCGTTTATTTGCAACACTGTTGTTATATACGGTGTGTAAATCATAAAGGACCTATCGTTAATTTAGATATGAAAAACCGCATCAACGAAATACATGAACGTATAAATATTGTATACCGTCCAGGTATAGTTTATTTGTAACACTGTTATTATATACGGTGTGTAAATCATAAAGACCTATCGTTAATTTAGATATGAAAAACCGCATCAGCGAAATACATGAACGTAAAAATATTGTATACCGTCCAGGTATCGTTTATTTGCAACACCGTTGTTAGATACGGTGTGTAAATCATAAAGGACCTATCGTTAATTTAGATATGAAAAACCGCATCAACGAAATACATGAACGTATAAATATTGTATACCGTCCAGGTATAGTTTATTTGTAACACTGTTATTATATACGGTGTGTAAATCATAAAGACCTATCGTTAATTTAGATATGAAAAACCGCATCAGCGAAATACATGAACGTATAAATATTGTATACAGTCCAGGTATCGTTTATTTGTAACACCGTTGTTAGATACGGTGTGTAAATCATAAAGGACCTATCGTTAATTTAGATATGAAAAACCGCATCAACGAAATACATGAACGTATAAATATTGTATACCGTCCAGGTATCGTTTATTTGTAACACCGTTGTTATATACGGTGTTTAAATCATAAAGGAACTATCGTTAATTTAGATATGAAAAACCACATCAGCGAAATACATGAACGTAAAAAAATTGTATACAGTCCAGGTATCGTTTATTTGCAACACTGTTGTTATATACGGTGTGTAAATCATAAAGGACCTATCGTTAAATTTAGATATGAAAAACCGCATCAACGAAATACATGAACGTATAAATATTGTATACCGTCCAGGTATAGTTTATTTGTAACACTGTTATTATATACGGTGTGTAAATCATAAAGACCTATCGTTAATTTAGATATGAAAAACCGCATCAGCGAAATACATGAACGTAAAAATATTGTATACAGTCCAGGTATCGTTTATTTGTAACACCGTTGTTAGATACGGTGTGTAAATCATAAAGGACCTATCGTTAATTTAGATATGAAAAACCGCATCAACGAAATACATGAACGTATAAATATTGTATACCGTCCAGGTATCGTTTATTTGTAACACCGTTGTTATATACGGTGTTTAAATCATAAAGGAACTATCGTTAATTTAGATATGAAAAACCACATCAGCGAAATACATGAACGTAAAAATATTGTATACCGTCCAGGTATCGTTTATTTGCAACACTGTTGTTATATACGGTGTGTAAATCATAAAGGACCTATCGTTAATTTAGATATGAAAAACCGCATCAACGAAATACATGAACGTATAAATATTGTATACCGTCCAGGTATAGTTTATTTGTAACACTGTTATTATATACGGTGTGTAAATCATAAAGACCTATCGTTAATTTAGATATGAAAAACCGCATCAGCGAAATACATGAACGTAAAAATATTGTATACAGTCCAGGTATCGTTTATTTGTAACACCGTTGTTAGATACGGTGTGTAAATCATAAAGGACCTATCGTTAATTTAGATATGAAAAACCGCATCAACGAAATACATGAACGTATAAATATTGTATACCGTCCAGGTATCGTTTATTTGTAACACCGTTGTTATATACGATGTTTAAATCATAAAGGACCTATCGTTAATTTAGATATGAAAAACCACATCAGCGAAATACATGAACGTAAAAATATTGTATACCGTCCAGGTATCGTTTATTTGCAACACTGTTGTTATATACGGTGTGTAAATCATAAAGGACCTATCGTTAATTTAGATATGAAAAACCGCATCAACGAAATACATGAACGTAAAAATATTGTATACGGTCCAGGTATCGTTTATTTGTAACACCGTTGTTATATACGGTGTGTAAATCATAAAGGACCTATCGTTAATTTAGATATGAAAAAGCGCATCAGCGAAATACATGAACGTAAAAATATTGTATACCGTCCAGGTATCGTTTATTTGCAACACTGTTGTTATATACGGTGTGTAAATCATAATGGACCTATCGTTAATTTAGATATGAAAAACCGCATCAACGAAATACATGAACGTAAAAATATTGTATACGGTCCAGGTATCGTTTATTTGTAACACCGTTGTTATATACGGTGTGTAAATCATAAAGGACCTATCGTTAATTTAGATATGAAAAAGCGCATCAGCGAAATACATGAACGTAAAAATATTGTATACCGTCCAGGTATCGTTTATTTGCAACACTGTTGTTATATACGGTGTGTAAATCATAAAGGACCTATCGTTAATTTAGATATGAAAAACCGCATCAGCGAAATACATGAACGTAAAAATATTGTATACCGTCCAGGTATCGTTTATTTGCAACACTGTTGTTATATACGGTGTGTAAATCATAAAGGACCTATCGTTAATTTAGATATGAAAAACCGCATCAGCGAAATACATGAACGTAAAAATATTGTATACCGTCCAGGTATCGTTTATTTGCAACACTGTTGTTATATACGGTGTGTAAATCATAAAGGACCTATCGTTAATTTAGATATGAAAAACCGCATCAACGAAATACATGAACGTAAAAATATTGTATACGGTCCAGGTATCGTGTATTTGTAACACCGTTGTTAGATACGGTGTGTAAATCATAAAGGACCTATCGTTAATTTAGATATGAAAAACCGCATCAACGAAATACATGAACGTATAAATATTGTATACCGTCCAGGTATAGTTTATTTGTAACACTGTTATTATATACGGTGTGTAAATCATAAAGACCTATCGTTAATTTAGATATGAAAAAAGGCATCAGCGAAATACATGAACGTAAAAATATTGTATACCGTCCAGGTATCGTTTATTTGCAACACTGTTGTTATATACGGTGTGTAAATCATAAAAGACCTATCGTTAATTTAAGATACCGAAAAACCGCATCAGCGAAATACATGAACGTAAAAATATTTAGCCAGCAATCCGGGTATCGTTTATTTGTAACGCCGTTGTTATATACGGTGTTTAAATCATAAAGGACCTATCGTTAATTTAGATATGAAAAACCGCATCAGCCAACGAAATACATGAACGTAAAAATATTGTATACCGTCAGGTATCGTTTATTTAACACCGTTGTTATATACGGTGTTTAAATCATCAAGGACCTATCGTTAATTTAGATATGAAAAACCGCATCGGCGAAATACATGAACGTAAAAATATTGTATACCGTCCAGGTATCGTTTATTTGTAACACCGTTGTTATATACGGTGTTTAAATCATAAAGGAACTATCGTTAATTTAGATATGAAAAACCGCATCAGCGAAATACATGAACGTAAAAATATTGTATACCGTCCGGGTATCGTTTTTATTTGTAACACCGTTGTTATATACGGTGTTTAAATCATAAAGGACCTATCGTTAATTTAGATATGAAAAACCGCATCAGCGAAATACATGAACGTAAAAATATTGTATACCGTCAGGTATCGTTTATTTGTAACACCGTTGTTATATACGGTGTTTAAATCTCTAAAGGACCTATCGTTAATTTAGATATGAAAAACCGCATCAATGAAATACATGAACGTATAAATATTGTATACAGTCCAGGTATCGTTTATTTGAAACACCGTTGTTATATACGGTGTTTAATCATAAAGGAACTATCGTTAATTTAGATATGAAAAACCGCATCCACGAAATACATGAACGTAAAAATATTGTATACCGTCCAGGTATCGTTTATTTGAAACACCGTTGTTATATACGGTGTTTAAATCATAAAGGACCTATCGTTAATTTAGATATGAAAAACCGCATCAACGAAATACATGAACGTAAAAATATTGTATACCGTCCAGGTATAGTTTATTTGAAACACCGTTGTTATATACGGTACCTGTCTAAATCATAAAGGACCTATCGTTAATTTAGATATGAAAAACCGCATCAGCGAAATACATGAACGTAAAAATATTGTATACCGTCCAGGTATCGTTTATTTTGTAACACCGTTTTTATATACGGTGTGTAAATCATAAAGGACCTATCGTTAATTTAGATATGAAAAACCGCATCAATGAAATACATGAACGTATAAATATTGTATACAGTCCAGGTATCGTTTATTTGAAACACCGTTGTTATATACGGTGTTTAAATCATAAAGGAACTATCGTTAATTTAGATATGAAAAACCGCATCCACGAAATACATGAACGTAAAAATATTGTATACCGTCCAGGTATCGTTTATTTGAAACACCGTTGTTATATACGGTGTTTAAATCATAAAGGACCTATCGTTAATTTAGATATGAAAAATCGCATCAACGAAATACATGAACGTAAAAATATTGTATACCGTCCAGGTATAGTTTATTTGAAACACCGTTGTTATATACGGTGTCTAAATCATAAAGGACCTATCGTTAATTTAGATATGAAAAACCGCATCAACGAAATACATGAACGTATAAATATTGTATACAGTCCAGGTATCGTTTATTTGTAACACCGTTGTTATATACGATGTTTAAATCATAAAGGACCTATCGTTAATTTAGATATGAAAAACCACATCAGCGAAATACATGAACGTAAAAATATTGTATACAGTCCAGGTATCGTTTATTTGTAACACCGTTGTTATATACGGTGTGTAAATCATAAAGGACCTATCGTTAATTTAGATATGAAAAACCGCATCAGCGAAATACATGAACGTATAAATATTGTATACCGTCCAGGTATCGTTTATTTGTAACACCGTTGTTATATACGGTGTGTAAATCATAAAGGACCTATCGTAAATTTAGATATGAAAAACCGCATCAGCGAAGTACATGAACGTAAAAATATTGTATACGGTCCAGGTATCGTTTATTTGTAACACCGTTGTTATATACGGTGTGTAAATCATAAAGGACCTATCGTTAATTTAGATATGAAAAACCGCATCAACGAAATACATGAACGAAAAAATATTGTATACCGTCCAGGTATCGTTTATTTGTAACACCGTTGTTATATACGGTGTGTAAATCATAAAGGACCTATCGTTAATTTAGATATGAAAAAGCGCATCAGCGAAATACATGAACGTAAAAATATTGTATACCGTCCAGGTATCGTTTATTTGCAACACTGTTGTTATATACGGTGTGTAAATCATAAAAGACCTATCGTTAATTTAGATATGAAAAACCGCATCAGCGAAATACATGAACGTAAAAATATTGTATACCGTCCAGGTATAGTTTATTTGCAACACTGTTGTTATATACGGTGTGTAAATCATAAAGGACCTATCGTTAATTTAGATATGAAAAACCGCATCAGCGAAATACATGAACGTAAAAATATTGTATACCGTCCAGGTATCGTTTATTTGCAACACTGTTGTTATATACGGTGTGTAAATCATAAAGGACCTATCGTTAATTTAGATATGAAAAACCGCATCAGCGAAATACATGAACGTAAAAATATTGTATACCGTCCAGGTATCGTTTATTTGCAACACTGTTGTTATATACGGTGTGTAAATCATAAAGGACCTATCGTTAATTTAGATATGAAAAACCGCATCAACGAAATACATGAACGAAAAATGTTGTATACGGTCCAGGTATCGTTTATTTGTAACACCGTTGTTAGATACGGTGTGTAAATCATAAAGGACCTATCGTTAATTTAGGTATGAAAAACCGCATCAGCGAAATACATGAACGTAAAAATATTGTATACCGTCCAGGTATCGTTTATTTGCAACACTGTTGTTATATACGGTGTGTAAATCATAAAGGACCTATCGTTAATTTAGATATGAAAAACCGCATCAGCGAAATACATGAACGTAAAAATATTGTATACCGTCCAGGTATCGTTTATTTGCAACACTGTTGTTATATACGGTGTGTAAATCATAAAGGACCTATCGTTAATTTAGATATGAAAAACGCATCAACGAAATACATGAACGTAAAAATATTGTATACGGTCCAGGTATCGTTTATTTGTAACACCGTTGTTATATACGGTGTGTAAATCATAAAGGACCTATCGTTAATTTAGATATGAAAAACCGCATCAACGAAATACATGAACGTAAAAATATTGTATACGGTCCAGGTATCGTTTATTTGCAACATCGTTGTTATATACGGTGTGTAAATCATAAAGGACCTATCGTTAATTTAGATATGAAAAACCGCATCAACGAAATACATGAACGTAAAAATATTGTATACGGTCCAGGTATCGTTTATTTGTAACACCGTTGTTATATACGGTGTGTAAATCATAAAGGACCTATCGTTAATTTAGATATGAAAAACCGCATCAACGAAATACATGAACGTAAAAATATTGTATACGGTCCAGGTATCGTTTATTTGTAACACCGTTGTTATATACGGTGTGTAAATCATAAAGGACCTATCGTTAATTTAGATATGAAAAACCGCATCAACGAAATACATGAACGTAAAAATATTGTATACGGTCCAGGTATCGTTTATTTGCAACATCGTTGTTATATACGGTGTGTAAATCATAAATGGACCTATCGTTAATTTAGATATGAAAAATCGCATCAGCGAAATACATGAACGTATAAATATTGTATACCGTCCAGGTATAGTTTATTTGTAACACTGTTATTATATACGGTGTGTAAATCATAAAGACCTATCGTTAATTTAGATATGAAAAAAAGGCATCAGCGAAATACATGAACGTAAAAATATTGTATACCGTCCAGGTATCGTTTATTTGCAATAATGTTGTTATATACGGTGTGTAAATCATAAAAGACCTATCGTTAATTTAGATATGAAAAACCGCATCAGCGAAATACATGAACGTAAAAATATTGTATACCGTCCAGGTATCGTTTATTTGCAATAATGTTGTTATATACGGTGTTTAAATCATAAAGGAACTATCGTTAATTTAGATATGAAAAACCGCATCCACGAAATACATGAACGTAAAAATATTCTATACCGTCCAGGTATCGTTTATTTGAAACACCGTTGTTATATACGGTGTGTAAATCATAAAGGACCTATCGTTAATTTAGATATGAAAAACCAGATCAGCGAAATACATGAACGTAAAAATATTGTATTCCGTCCAGGTATCGTTTATTTGTAACACCGTTGTTATATACGGTGTGTAAATCATAAAGGACCTATCGTTAATTTAGATATGAAAAACCAGATCAGCGAAATACATGAACGTAAAAATATTGTATTCCGTCCAGGTATCGTTTATTTGAAACACCGTTGTTATATACGGTGTGTAAATCATAAAGGACCTATCGTTAATTTAGATATGAAAAACCAGATCAGCGAAATACATGAACGTAGAAATATTGTATTCCGTCCAGGTATCGTTTATTTGAAACACCGTTGTTATATACGGTGTGTAAATCATAAAGGACCTATCGTTAATTTAGATATGAAAAACCAGATCAGCGAAATACATGAACGTAAAAATATTCTATACCGTCCAGGTATCGTTTATTTGAAACACCGTTGTTATATACGGTGTGTAAATCATAAAGGACCTATCGTTAATTTAGATATGAAAAACCACATCAGCGAAATACATGAACGTAAAAATATTGTATTCCGTCCAGGTATCGTTTATTTGTAACACCGTTGTTATATACGGTGTTTAAATCATAAAGGACCTATCGTTAATTTAGATATGAAAAACCACATCAGCGAAATACAAGAACGTAAAAATATTGTATTCCGTCCAGGTATCGTTTATTTGTAACACCGTTGTTATATACGGTGTTTAAATCATAAAGGACCTATCGTTAATTTAGATATGAAAAACCACATCAGCGAAATACAAGAACGTAAAAATATTGTATTCCGTCCAGGTATCGTTTATTTGTAACACCGTTGTTAGATACGGTGTGTAAATCATAAAGGACCTATCGTTAATTTAGATATGAAAAACCACATCAGCGAAATACAAGAACGTAAAAATATTGTATTCCGTCCAGGTATCGTTTATTTGTAACTCCGTTGTTATATACGGTGTGTAAATCATAAAGGACCTATCGTTAATTTAGATATGAAAAACCAGATCAGCGAAATACATGAACGTAAAAATATTGTATTCCATCCAGCTATCGTTTATTTGAAACACCGTTGTTATATACGGTGTGTAAATCATAAAGGACCTATCGTTAATTTAGATATGAAAAACCACATCAGCGAAATACATGAACGTAAAAATATTGTATTCCGTCCAGGTATCGTTTATTTGTAACACCGTTGTTATATACGGTGTTTAAATCATAAAGGACCTATCGTTAATTTAGATATGAAAAACCAGATCAGCGAAATACATGAACGTAAAAATATTCTATACCGTCCAGGTATCGTTTATTTGAAACACCGTTGTTATATACGGTGTGTAAATCATAAAGGACCTATCGTTAATTTAGATATGAAAAACCAGATCAGCGAAATACATGAACGTAAAAATATTGTATTCCGTCCAGGTATCGTTTATTTGTAACACCGTTGTTATATACGGTGTTTAAATCATAAAGGACCTATCGTTAATTTAGATATGAAAAACCAGATCAGCGAAATACATGAACGTAAAAATATTCTATACCGTCCAGGTATCGTTTATTTGAAACACCGTTGTTATATACGGTGTGTAAATCATAAAGGACCTATCGTTAATTTAGATATGAAAAACCAGATCAGCGAAATACATGAACGTAAAAATATTGTATACCGTCCAGGTATAGTTTATTTGTAACACTGTTATTATATACGGTGTGTAAATCATAAAGACCTATCGTTAATTTAGATATGAAAAACCGCATCAACGAAATACATGAACGTAAAAATATTGTATACCGTCCAGGTATCGTTTATTTGTAACACCGTTGTTAGATACGGTGTTTAAATCATAAAGGAACTATCGTTAATTTAGATATGAAAAACCGCATCAGCGAAATACATGAACGTAAAAATATTGTATACCGTCCAGGTATCGTTTATTTGTAACACCGTTGTTATATACGGTGTTTAAATCATAAAGGAACTATCGTTAATTTAGATATGAAAAACCGCATCAGCGAAATACATGAACGTAAAAATATTGTATACCGTCCAGGTATCGTTTATTTGTAACACCGTTGTTATATACGGTGTTTAAATCATAAAGGAACTATCGTTAATTTAGATATGAAAAACCGCATCAGCGAAATACATGAACGTAAAAATATTGTATACCGTCCAGGTATCGTTTATTTGAAACACCGTTGTTATATACGGTGTGTAAATCATAAAGGACCTATCGTTAATTTAGATATGAAAAACCAGATCGGCGAAATACATGAACGTAAAAATATTGTATACCGTCCAGGTATAGTTTATTTGTAACACCCTTGTTATATACGGTGTGTAAATCATAAAGGACCTATCGTTAATTTAGATATGAAAAACCGCATCAGCGAAATACATGAACGTAAAAATATTGTATACCGTCCAGGTATAGTTTATTTGTAACACCCTTGTTATATACGGTGTTTAAATCATAAATGAACTATCGTTAATTTAGATATGAAAAACCGCATCAGCAAAATACATGAACGTAAAAATATTGTATACCGTCCAGGTATCGTTTATTTGTAACACCGTTGTTATATACGGTGTGTAAATCATAAAGGACCTATCGTTAATTTAGATATGAAAAACCGCATCAGCGAAATACATGAACGTAAAAATATTGTATACCGTCCAGGTATCGTTTATTTGAAACACCGTTGTTATATACGGTGTGTAAATCATAATGGACCTATCGTTAATTTAGATATGAAAAACCGCATCAGCGAAATACATGAACGTAAAAATATTGTATACCGTCCAGGTATCGTTTATTTGAAACACCGTTGTTATATACGGTGTGTAAATCATAATGGACCTATCGTTAATTTAGATATGAAAAACCGCATCAGCGAAATACATGAACGTAAAAATATTGTATACCGTCCAGGTATCTTTTATTTGTAACACCGTTGTTATATACGGTGTGTAAATCATAAAGGACCTATCGTTAATTTAGATATGAAAAACCGCATCAGCGAAATACATGAACGTAAAAATATTGTATACCGTCCAGGTATCGTTTATTTGCAACACTGTTGTTATATACGGTGTGTAAATCATAAAGGACCTATCGTTAATTTGGATATGAAAAACCGCATCAACGAAATACATGAACGTATGAATATTGTATACCGTCCAGGTATCGTTTATTTGTAACACCGTTGCTATATACGGTGTGTAAATCATAAAGGACCTATCGTAAATTTAGATATGAAAAACCGCATCAACGAATACATGAACGTAAAAATATTACATACCGTCCAGGTATCGTTTATTTGTAACACCGTTGTTATATACGGTGTGTAAATCATAAAGGACCTATCGTTAATTTAGATATGAAAAACCGCATCAGCGAAATACATGAACGTAAAAATATTGTATACCGTCCAGGTATCGTTTATTTGCAACACTGTTGTTAGCATACGGTGTGTAAATCATAAAGGACCTATCGTTAATTTGGATATGAAACCAGACTTAAATGAAATACATGAACGTATAAATATTGTATACCGTCCAGGTATCGTTATTTGTAACACCGTTGTTATTACGTGTAAATCATAAAGGACCTATCGTAAATTTAGATATAAAAAACCGCATCAGCGAAATACATGAACGTAAAAATATTGTATACTGTCCAGGTATCGTTTATTTGCAACACTGCTGTTATATACGGTGTAACCGCAAAGGACCTATCGTTAATTTAGATATGAAAAACCGCATCAGCGAAATACATGAACGTAAAATATTGTATACCGTCCAGGTATCGTTTATTTGCAACACTGTTGTTATATACGGTGTAAATCATAAAGGACCTATCGTTAATTTAGATATGAAAAACCGCATCAACGAAATACATGAACGTATAAATATTGTATACCGTCCAGGTATAGTTTATTTGTAACACTGTTATTATATACGGTGTGTAAATCATAAAGACCTATCGTTAATTTAGATATGAAAATCACATCAGCGAAATACATGAACGTAAAAATATTGTATACCGTCCAGGTATCGTTTATTTGCAACACCGTTGCTAGATACGGTGTGTAAATCATAAAGGACCTATCGTTAATTTAGATATGAAAACCGCATCAACGAAATACATGAACGTATAAATATTGTATACCGTCCAGGCAGTTTATTTGTAACACTGTTATTACATACGGTGCGTGTAAATCATAAAGACCTATCGTTAATTGACATGAAAAACCGCATCAGCGAAATACATGAACGTATAAATATTGTATACAGTCCAGGTATCGTTTATTTGTAACACCGTTGTTAGATACGGTGTGTAAATCATAAAGGACCTATCGTTAATTTAGATATGCAAATCACATCAACGAAATACATGAACGTAGAATATTGCATATCGTCCAGGTATCGTTTATTTGTAACACTGTTGTTATATACGGTGTTTAAATCATAAAGGAACGTATCGTTAATTTAGACATGAAACTACATCAGCGAAATACATGAACGTAAAAAAATTGTATACCGTCCAGGTATCGTTTATTTGCAACACTGTTGTTATATACGGTGTGTAAATCATAAAGGACCTATCGTTAATTTAGATATGAAAAACCGCATCAACGAAATACATGAACGTATAAATATTGTATACCGTCCAGGTATAGTTTATTTGTAACACTGTTATTATATACGGTGTGTAAATCATAAAGACCTATCGTTAATTTAGATATGAAAAACCGCATCAGCGAAATACATGAACGTAAAAATATTGTATACAGTCCAGGTATCGTTTATTTGTAACACCGTTGTTAGATACGGTGTGTAAATCATAAAGGACCTATCGTTAATTTAGATATGAAAAACCGCATCAACGAAATACATGAACGTATAAATATTGTATACCGTCCAGGTATCGTTTATTTGTAACACCGTTGTTATATACGGTGTTTAAATCATAAAGGAACTATCGTTAATTTAGATATGAAAAACCACATCAGCGAAATCCATGAACGTAAAAATATTTGATACCGTCCAGGTATCGTTTATTTGCAACACTGTTGTTATATACGGTGTGTAAATCATAAAGGACCTATCGTTAATTTAGATATGAAAAACCGCATCAACGAAATACATGAACGTATAAATATTGTATACCGTCCAGGTATAGTTTATTTGTAACACTGTTATTATATACGGTGTGTAAATCATAAAGACCTATCGTTAATTTAGATATGAAAAACCGCATCAGCGAAATACATGAACGTAAAAATATTGTATACAGTCCAGGTATCGTTTATTTGTAACACCGTTGTTAGATACGGTGTGTAAATCATAAAGGACCTATCGTTAATTTAGATATGAAAAACCGCATCAACGAAATACATGAACGTATAAATATTGTATAACGTCCAGGTATCGTTTATTTGTAACACCGTTGTTATATACGATGTTTAAATCATAAAGGACCTATCGTTAATTTAGATATGAAAAACCACATCAGCGAAATACATGAACGTAAAAATATTGTATACCGTCCAGGTATCGTTTATTTGCAACACTGTTGTTATATACGGTGTGTAAATCATAAAGGACCTATCGTTAATTTAGATATGAAAAACCGCATCAACGAAATACATGAACGTAAAAATATTGTATACGGTCCAGGTATCGTTTATTTGTAACACCGTTGTTATATACGGAGTGTAAATCATAAAGGACCTATCGTTAATTTAGATATGAAAAAGCGCATCAGCGAAATACATGAACGTAAAAATATTGTATACCGTCCAGGTATCGTTTATTTGCAACACTGTTGTTATATACGGTGTGTAAATCATAATGGACCTATCGTTAATTTAGATATGAAAAACCGCATCAACGAAATACATGAACGTAAAAATATTGTATACGGTCCAGGTATCGTTTATTTGTAACACCGTTGTTATATACGGTGTGTAAATCATAAAGGACCTATCGTTAATTTAGATATGAAAAAGCGCATCAGCGAAATACATGAACGTAAAAATATTGTATACCGTCCAGGTATCGTTTATTTGCAACACTGTTGTTATATACGGTGTGTAAATCATAAAAGACCTATCGTTAATTTAGATATGAAAAACCGCATCAGCGAAATACATGAACGTAAAAATATTGTATACCGTCCAGGTATAGTTTATTTGCAACACTGTTGTTATATACGGTGTGTAAATCATAAAGGACCTATCGTTAATTTAGATGAAAAATAATGGCAGAAATACATGAACATAAAAATATTGTATACCGTCCGATCCGTTTATTGCAACCTGTTGTTATATACGGTGTGTAAATCATAAAGGACCTATCGTTAATTTAGATATGAAAAACCGCATCAGCGAAATACATGAACGTAAAAATGTTGTATACCGTCCGGGTATCGTTTATTGCAACTTACTGTTGTTATATACGGTGTAAATCATAAAGGACCTATCGTTAATTTAGATATGAAAAACCACATCAACGAAATACATGAACGTAAAAATATTGTATACGGTCCAGGTATCGTTTATTTGTAACACCGTTGTTAGATACGGTGTGTAAATCATAAAGGACCTATCGTTAATTTAGATATGAAAAAACGCATCAACGAAATACATGAACGTATAAATATTGTATACCGTCCAGGTATAGTTTATTTATGGCACCTGTTATTATATACGATTTTATGCAAATCATAAAGGCCTATATTCGTTGAATCATGAAAAAGGCATCAGCGAAATACATGAACGTAAAAATATTGTATACCGTCCAGGTATCGTTTATTTAACACTGTTGTTATATACGGTGTAAATCATAAAAGACCTCTATCGTTAATTTGAATATGAAAAGCCGCATCAGCGAAATACATGAACGTAAAAATATTGTATACCGTCCAGGTATCGTTTATTTGTAACACCGTTGTTATATACGGTGTTTAAATCATAAAGGACCTATCATTAATTTAGATATGAAAAACCGCATCAGCGAAATACATGAACGTAAAAATATTGTATACCGTCCAGGTATCATTGTTTGTAACACCGTTGTTAGATACGGTGTTTAAATCATAAAGGACCTATCGTTAATTTAGATATGAAAAACCGCATCAGCGAAATACATGAACGTAAAAATATTGTATACCGTCAGGTATCGTTTATTTGTAACACCGTTGTTATATACGGTGTTTAAATCATAAAGGACCTATCGTTAATTTAGATATGAAAAACCGCATCAGCGAAATACATGAACGTAAATATTGTATACCGTCCAGGTATCGTTTATTTGTAACACCGTTGTTATATATACGGGTGTTTAAATCATAAAGGACCTATCGTTAATTTAGATATGAAAAACCGCATCAACGAAATACATGAACGTATAAATATTGTATGCAGTCTGAGTATCGTTTATTTGCTCTTCTGAATTTATTTATATACGATGTTTAAATCATAAAGGACCTATCGTTAATTTAGATATGAAAAACCACATCAGCGAAATACATGAACGTAAAAATGTTGTATACCCAGTACGAATATCGTTTATTTACTTCATTGTTATATGCGGTGTAAATCATAAAGGACCTATCGTTAATTTAGATATGAAAAACCGCATCAATGAAATACATGAACATTATAAATGTATACCGTCCAGGTATCGTTTATTTACCGTTGTTATATACGGTGTGTAAATCATAAAGAACCTATCGTAAATTTAGATATGAAAAACCGCATCGGCGAAGTACATGAACGTAAAAATATTGTATACCGTCCAGGTATCGTTTATTTGTAACACCGTTGTTATATACGGTGTGTAAATCATAAAGGACCTATCGTTAATTTAGATATGAAAAAGCGCATCAGCGAAATACATGAACGTAAAAATATTGTATACCGTCCAGGTATCGTTTATTTGCAACACTGTTGTTATATACGGTGTGTAAATCATAAAAGACCTATCGTTAATTTAGATATGAAAAACCGCATCAGCGAAATACATGAACGTAAAAATATTGTATACCGTCCAGGTATAGTTTATTTGCAACACTGTTGTTATATACGGTGTGTAAATCATAAAGGACCTATCGTTAATTTAGATATGAAAAACCGCATCAGCGAAATACATGAACGTAAAAATATTGTATACCGTCCAGGTATCGTTTATTTGCAACACTGTTGTTATATACGGTGTGTAAATCATAAAGGACCTATCGTTAATTTAGATATGAAAAACCGCATCAGCGAAATACATGAACGTAAAAATATTGTATACCGTCCAGGTATCGTTTATTTGCAACACTGTTGTTATATACGGTGTGTAAATCATAAAGGACCTATCGTTAATTTAGATATGAAAAACCGCATCAACGAAATACATGAACGAAAAATGTTGTATACGGTCCAGGTATCGTTTATTTGTAACACCGTTGTTAGATACGGTGTGTAAATCATAAAGGACCTATCGTTACTTTAGGTATGAAAAACCGCATCAGCGAAATACATGAACGTAAAAATATTGTATACCGTCCAGGTATCGTTTATTTGCAACACTGTTGTTATATACGGTGTGTAAATCATAAAGGACCTATCGTTAATTTAGATATGAAAAACCGCATCAGCGAAATACATGAACGTAAAAATAATGTATACCGTCCAGGTATCGTTTATTTGCAACACTGTTGTTATATACGGTGTGTAAATCATAAAGGACCTATCGTTAATTTAGATATGAAAAACGCATCAACGAAATACATGAACGTAAAAATATTGTATACGGTCCAGGTATCGTTTATTTGTAACACCGTTGTTATATACGGTGTGTAAATCATAAAGGACCTATCGTTAATTTAGATATGAAAAACCGCATCAACGAAATACATGAACGTAAAAATATTGTATACGGTCCAGGTATCGTTTATTTGCAACATCGTTGTTATATACGGTGTGTAAATCATAAAGGACCTATCGTTAATTTAGATATGAAAAACCGCATCAACGAAATACATGAACGTAAAAATATTGTATACGGTCCAGGTATCGTTTATTTGTAACACCGTTGTTATATACGGTGTGTAAATCATAAAGGACCTATCGTTAATTTAGATATGAAAAACCGCATCAACGAAATACATGAACGAAAAATGTTGTATACGGTCCAGGTATCGTTTATTTGTAACACCGTTGTTAGATACGGTGTGTAAATCATAAAGGACCTATCGTTAATTTAGGTATGAAAAACCGCATCAGCGAAATACATGAACGAAAAATATTGTATACCGTCCAGGTATCGTTTATTTGCAATAATGTTGTTATATACGGTGTGTAAATCATAAAAGACCTATCGTTAATTTAGATATGAAAAACCGCATCAGCGAAATACATGAACGTAAAAATATTGTATACCGTCCAGGTATCGTTTATTTGTAACACCGTTGTTATATACGGTGTTTAAATCATAAAGGAACTATCGTTAATTTAGATATGGAAAACCGCATCCACGAAATACATGAACGTAAAAATATTCTATACCGTCCAGGTATCGTTTATTTGAAACACCGTTGTTAATGGTGTGTAAGAAGTAAAGGACCTATCGTTAATTTAGATATGAAAAACCAGATCAGCGAAATACATGAACGTAAAAATATTGTATTCCGTCCAGGTATCGTTTATTTGTAACACCGTTGTTATATACGGTGTGTAAATCATAAAGGACCTATCGTTAATTTAGATATGAAAAACCACATCAGCGAAATACATGAACGTAGAAATATTGTATTCCGTCCAGGTATCGTTTATTTGAAACACCGTTGTTATATACGGTGTGTAAATCATAAAGGACCTATCGTTAATTTAGATATGAAAAACCAGATCAGCGAAATACATGAACGTAAAAATATTCTATACCGTCCAGGTATCGTTTATTTGAAACACCGTTGTTATATACGGTGTGTAAATCATAAAGGACCTATCGTTAATTTAGATATGAAAAACCACATCAGCGAAATACATGAACGTAAAAATATTGTATTCCGTCCAGGTATCGTTTATTTGTAACACCGTTGTTATATACGGTGTTTAAATCATAAATGACCTATCGTTAATTTAGATATGAAAAACCAGATCAGCGAAATACATGAACGTAAAAATATTCTATACCGTCCACGTATCGTTTATTTGAAACACCGTTGTTATATACGGTGTAAATCATAAAGGACCTATCGTTAATTTAGATATGAAAAACCACATCAGCGAAATACAAGAACGTAAAAATATTGTATTCCGTCCAGGTATCGTTTATTTGTAACACCGTTGTTATATACGGTGGGGTAAATCATAAAGGACCTATCGTTAATTTAGATATGAAAAACCAGATCAGCGAAATACATGAACGTAAAAATATTGTATTCCATCCAGGTATCGTTTATTTGAAACACCGTTGTTATATACGGTGTAAAATCATAAAGGACCTATCGTTAATTTAGATATGAAAAACCACATCAGCGAAATACATGAACGTAAAAATATTGTATTCCGTCCAGGTATCGTTTATTTGTAACACCGTTGTTATATACGGTGCCGAACTCTAAAGGACCTATCGTTAATTTAGATATGAAAAACCAGATCAGCAAAATACATGAACGTAAAAATATTCTATACCGTCCAGGTATCGTTTATTTGAAACACCGTTGTTATATACGGTGTGTAAATCATAAAGGATCTATCGTTAATTTAGATATGAAAAACCAGATCAGCGAAATACATGAACGTAAAAATATTGTATTCCGTCCAGGTATCGTTTATTTGTAACACCGTTGTTATATACGGTGTTTAAATCATAAAGGACCTATCGTTAATTTAGATATGAAAAACCAGATCAGCGAAATACATGAACGTAAAAATATTCTATACCGTCCAGGTATCGTTTATTTGAAACACCGTTGTTATATACGGTGTGTAAATCATAAAGGACCTATCGTTAATTTAGATATGAAAAACCAGATCAGCGAAATACATGAACGTAAAAATATTGTATACCGTCCAGGTATAGTTTATTTGTAACACTGTTATTATATACGGTGTGTAAATCATAAAGACCTATCGTTAATTTAGATATGAAAAACCGCATCAACGAAATACATGAACGTAAAAATATTGTATACCGTCCAGGTATCGTTTATTTGTAACACCGTTGTTATATACGGTGTTTAAATCATAAAGGAACTATCGTTAATTTAGATATGAAACTGATCAGCGAAATACATGAACGTAAAAATATTGTATACCGTCCAGGTATCGTTTATTTGTAACACCGTTGTTATATACGGTGTTTAAATCATAAAGGACCTATCGTTAATTTAGATATGGAAAACCAGATCGGCGAAATACACGAACGTAAAAATATTGTATACCGTCCAGGTATCGTTTATTTGTAACACCCTTGTTATATACGGTGTGTAAATCATAAAGGACCTATCGTTAATTTACATATGAAAAACCAGATCGGCGAAATACATGAACGTAAAAATATTGTATACCGTCCGGGTATAGTTTATTTGTAACACCCTTGTTATATGCGGTGTGTAAATCATAAAGGACCTATCGTTAATTTAGATATGAAAAACGCATCCAGCGAAATACATGAACGTAAAAATATTGTATACCGTCCAGGTATAGTTTATTTGTAACACCCTTGTTATATGCAGTGTTTAAATCATAAATGAACTATCGTTAATTTAGATATGAAAAACCGCATCAGCAAAATACATGAACGTAAAAATATTGTATACCGTCCGGGTAATAATTTATTTATAACACCGTTGTTATATACGGTGTGTAAATCATAAAGGACCTATCGTTAATTTAGATATGGCAACCGCATCAGCGAAATACATGAACGTAAAAATATTGTATACCGTCCAGGTATCGTTTATTTGAAACACCGTTGTTATATACGGTGTGTAAATCATAATGGACCTATCGTTAATTTAGATATGAAAAACCGCATCGGCAAAATACATGAACGTAAAAATATTGTATACCGTCCAGTGCTCTTTTATTTGTAACACCGTTGTTATATACGGTGTGTAAATCATAAAGGACCTATCGTTAATTTAGATATGAAAAACCACATCAACTAACATAAAATACATGAACAATAAAAATATTGTATACCGTCCAGGTATCGTTTATTTGCAACACTGTTGTTATATACGGTGTGTAAATCTTAAAGGACCTATCATTAATTTGGATACAAAAAAACCGCATCAACGAAATACATGAACGTATAAATATTGTATACCGTCCAGGTATCGTTTATTTATAACACCGTTGTTATATACGATGTGTAAATCATAAAGGACCTATCGTAAATTTAGATATGAAAAACCGCATCAACGAAATACATGAACGTAAAAATATTGTATACTGTCCAGGTATCGTTTATTTGTAACACCATTGTTATATACGGTGTGTAAATCATAAAGGACCTATCGTTAATTTAGATAAAGAAAAACCGCATCAGCGAAATACATGAACGTAAAAATATTGTATACCGTCCAGGTATCGTTTTGTTACCCAACACTGTTGTTATATACGGTGTGTAAATCATAAAGGACCTATCGTTAATTTGGATATGAAAAACCGCATCAACGAAATACATGAACGTATAAATGTTGTATACCGTCGGTATCGTTTATTTGTAACACCGTTGTTATATACGGTGTGTAAATCATAATAAGACCTATCGTAAATTTAGATATGAAAAACCGCATCGGCGAAATACATGAGCGTAAAAATATTGTATACCGTCCAGGTATCGTTTATTTGCAACACTGTTGTTATATACATTGTGTAAATCTTAAAGTCTCTATCGTTAATTTAGATATGAAAAACCGCATCAGCGAAATACATGAACGTAAAAATATTGTATACCGTCCAGGTATCGTTTATTTGCAACACTGTTGTTATATACGGTGTGTAAATCATAAAGGACCTATTGTTAATTTAGATATGAAAAACCGCATCAACGAAATACATGAACGTATAAATATTGTATACCGTCAGGTATAGTTTTATTTGTAACACTGTTATTTTATATACGGTGTGTAAATCATAATTATCGTTAATTTAGATAACGAAAAACCGCATCAATGAAAATACATGAACGTAAAAATATTGTATACCGTCCAGGTATCATTTATTTACAACACCGTTGTTAGATACAGTGTGTAAATCATAAAGGACCTATCGTTAATTTAGATATGAAAAACCGCATCAACGAAATACATGAACGTATAAATATTGTATACCGTCCAGGTATAGTTTATTTGTAACACTGTTATTATATACGGTGTGTAAATCATAAGACCTATCGTTAATTTAGATATGAAAAACCGCATCAGCGAAATACATGAACGTATAAATATTGTACTTACAGTCAGGTATCGTTGTTGTAACACCTGCGTTGTTAGATACAGTGTGTAAATCATAAAGGACCTATCGTTAATTTAGATATGAAAAACCGCATCAACGAAATACATGAACGTATAAATATTGTATGCCGTCCAGGTATCGTTGTTGTAACACCGTTGTTATATGCAGTGTTTAAATCATAGGAACTATCGTTAATTTAGATATGAAAAACCGCATCGGCGAAATACATGAACGTAAAAAAATTGTATACCGTCCAGGTATCGTTTATTTGCAACACTGTTGTTATATACGGTGTGTAAATCATAAAGGACCTATCGTTAATTTAGATATGAAAAACCGCATCAACGAAATACATGAACGTATAAATATTGTATACCGTCCAGGTATAGTTTATTTGTAACACTGTTATTATATACGGTGTGTAAATCATAAAGACCTATCGTTAATTTAGATATGAAAAACCGCATCAGCGAAATACATGAACGTAAAAATATTGTATACAGTCCAGGTATCGTTTATTTGTAACACCGTTGTTAGATACGGTGTGTAAATCATAAAGGACCTATCGTTAATTTAGATATGAAAAACCGCATCAACGAAATACATGAACGTATAAATATTGTATACCGTCCAGGTATCGTTTATTTGTAACACCGTTGTTATATACGGTGTTTAAATCATAAAGGAACTATCGTTAATTTAGATATGAAAAACCACATCAGCGAAATCCATGAACGTAAAAATATTGTATACCGTCCAGGTATCGTTTATTTGCAACACTGTTGTTATATACGGTGTGTAAATCATAAAGGACCTATCGTTAATTTAGATATGAAAAACCGCATCAACGAAATACATGAACGTATAAATATTGTATACCGTCCAGGTATAGTTTATTTGTAACACTGTTATTATATACGGTGTGTAAATCATAAAGACCTATCGTTAATTTAGATATGAAAAACCGCATCAGCGAAATACATGAACGTAAAAATATTGTATACAGTCCAGGTATCGTTTATTTGTAACACCGTTGTTAGATACGGTGTGTAAATCATAAAGGACCTATCGTTAATTTAGATATGAAAAACCGCATCAACGAAATACATGAACGTATAAATATTGTATACCGTCCAGGTATCGTTTATTTGTAACACCGTTGTTATATACGATGTTTAAATCATAAAGGAACTATCGTTAATTTAGATATGAAAAACCACATCAGCGAAATACATGAACGTAAAAATATTGTATACCGTCCAGGTATCGTTTATTTGCAACACTGTTGTTATATACGGTGTGTAAATCATAAAGGACCTATCGTTAATTTAGATATGAAAAACCGCATCAACGAAATACATGAACGTAAAAATATTGTATACGGTCCAGGTATCGTTTATTTGTAACACCGTTGTTATATACGGAGTGTAAATCATAAAGGACCTATCGTTAATTTAGATATGAAAAAGCGCATCAGCGAAATACATGAACGTAAAAATATTGTATACCGTCCAGGTATCGTTTATTTGCAACACTGTTGTTATATACGGTGTGTAAATCATAATGGACCTATCGTTAATTTAGATATGAAAAACCGCATCAACGAAATACATGAACGTAAAAATATTGTATACGGTCCAGGTATCGTTTATTTGTAACACCGTTGTTATATACGGTGTGTAAATCATAAAGGACCTATCGTTAATTTAGATATGAAAAAGCGCATCAGCGAAATACATGAACGTAAAAATATTGTATACCGTCCAGGTATCGTTCATTTGCAACACTGTTGTTATATACGGTGTGTAAATCATAAAAGACCTATCGTTAATTTAGATATGAAAAACCGCATCAGCGAAATACATGAACGTAAAAATATTGTATACCGTCCAGGTATAGTTTATTTGCAACACTGTTGTTATATACGGTGTGTAAATCATAAAGGACCTATCGTTAATTTAGATATGAAAAACCGCATCAGCGAAATACATGAACGTAAAAATATTGTATACCGTCCAGGTATCGTTTATTTGCAACACTGTTGTTATATACGGTGTGTAAATCATAAAGGACCTATCGTTAATTTAGATATGAAAAACCGCATCAGCGAAATACATGAACGTAAAAATATTGTATACCGTCCAGGTATCGTTTATTTGCAACACTGTTGTTATATACGGTGTGTAAATCATAAAGGACCTATCGTTAATTTAGATATGAAAAACCGCATCAACGAAATACATGAACGTAAAAATATTGTATACGGTCCAGGTATCGTTTATTTGTAACACCGTTGTTAGATACGGTGTGTAAATCATAAAGGACCTATCGTTAATTTAGATATGAAAAACCGCATCAACGAAATACATGAACGTATAAATATTGTATACCGTCCAGGTATAGTTTATTTGTAACACTGTTATTATATACGGTGTGTAAATCATAAAGACCTATCGTTAATTTAGATATGAAAAAAGGCATCAGCGAAATACATGAACGTAAAAATATTGTATACCGTCCAGGTATCGTTTATTTGCAACACTGTTGTTATATACGGTGTGTAAATCATAAAAGACCTATCGTTAATTTAGATATGAAAAACCGCATCAGCGAAATACATGAACGTAAAAATATTGTATACCGTCCAGGTATCGTTTATTTGTAACACCGTTGTTATATACGGTGTTTAAATCATAAAGGACCTATCGTTAATTTAGATATGAAAAACCGCATCAGCGAAATACATGAACGTAAAAATATTGTATACCGTCCAGGTATCGTTTATTTGTAACACCGTTGTTATATACGGTGTTTAAATCATAAAGGACCTATCGTTAATTTAGATATGAAAAACCGCATCAACGAAATACATGAACGTATAAATATTGTATACCGTCCAGGTATAGTTTATTTGTAACACCGTTGTTATATACGGTGTGTAAATCATAAAGGACCTATCGTTAATTTAGATATGAAAAACCGCATCAGCGAAATACATGAACGTAAAAATATTGTATACCGTCCAGGTATCGTTTATTTGCAACACTGTTGTTATATACGGTGTGTAAATCATAAAAGACCTATCGTTAATTTAGATATGAAAAACGCATCAGCGAAATACATGAACGTAAAAATATTGTATACCGTCCAGGTATAGTTTATTTGAAACACTGTTATACGGTGTGTAAATCATAAAGGACCTATCGTTAATTTAGATATGAAAAACCGCATCAGCGAAATACATGAACGTAAAAATATTGTATACCGTCCAGGTATCGTTTATTTGCAACACTGTTGTTATATACGGTGTGTAAATCATAAAGGACCTATCGTTAATTTAGATGTAGAAACCGCATCAGCGAAGCATATGAACGTAAAAATATTGTATACCGTCCAGGTATCGTTTATTTAAAAATACTGTTGTTATATACGGTGTGTAAATCATAAAGGACCTATCGTTAATTTAGATATGAAAAACCGCATCAACGAACATGAACGGTATTTAAAAAATGTTGTATACGGTCCAGGTATTATTTGTAACACCGTTGTTATACGGTGTGTAAATCATAAAGGACCCACGTTAATTTAGGTATGAAAACCGCATCAGCGAAATACATGAACGTAAAATATTGTATACCGTCCGTATCGTTTATTTGCAACACTGTTGCTTATGGCTGCGTGTAAATCCCAAAGGACCTATCGTTAATTTAGATATGAAAAACCGCATCAGCGAAATACATGAACGTAAAAATATTGTATACCGTCCAGGTATCGTTTATTTGCAACACTGTTGTTATATACGGTGTGTAAATCATAAAGGACCTATCGTTAATTTAGATATGAAAACTGCATCAACGAAATACATGAACGTAAAAATATTGTATACGGTCCAGGTATCGTTTATTTGTAACACCGTTGTTATATACGGTAAATCATAAAGGACCTATCGTTAATTTAGATATAAAACCTGGATCAACGAAACACATGAACGTAAAAATATTGTATACGGTCCAGGTATTTATTTATGTAACATTGTTGCTATACGGTAAATCACAAGGACCTATCGTTAATTTAGATAAGGTAGAAAAAACCGCATCAACGAAATACATGAACGTAAAAAATATTGTATACGGTCCAGGTATCGTTTATTTGTAACACCGTTGTTATATACGGTGTGTAAATCATAAAGGACCTATCGTTAATTTAGATATGAAAACCGAACAACGAATACATGAACGAAAATAAGTAATGGTCCAGGTATCGTTTATTTGTAACAATCGTTGCTAGATACGGTGTAAATCATAAAGGACCTATCGTTAATTTAGGTATGAAAACCGCATCAGCTGTAGCGTCACATGAACGTAAAAATATTGTATACCGTCCAGGTATCGTTTATTTGCAACACTTTCGTTGTTATATACGGTGTAAATCATAAAGGACCTATCGTTAATTTAGATGAAAAACCGCATCAACGAAATACATGAACGTAAAAATACTGTATACGGTCCAGGTATCGTTTATTTTGTAACACCGTTGTTATATACGGTGTAAATCATAAAGGACTCATCGTTAATTTAGATATGAAAAACCGCATCAACGAAATACATGAACGTAAAAATATTGTATACGGTCCAGGTATCGTTTATTTGTAACACCGTTGTTATATACGGTGTAAATCATAAAGGACCTATCGTTAATTTATGAAAAACCGCATCAACAACACATGAACGTAAAAAATATTGTATACGGTCCAGGTATCGTTTATTTGAAAAATATCGTTGTTATATGTGTGTAAATCATAATGGACCCATCGTTAATTTTAGATATGAAAACCGCATCAGCGAAATACATGAACGTATAAATATTGTATACCGTCCAGGTATAGTTTATTTGTAACACTGTTATTATATATATTGCGTGTAAACTACAAAGACCTATCGTTACCTTAGATATGGTATGGCATCAGCGAAATACATGAACGTAAAAATATTGTATACCGTCCAGGTATCGTTTATTTGCAATAATGTTGTTATATACGGTGTGTAAATCATAAAGGACCTATCGTTAATTTAGATATGAAAAACCAGATCAGCGAAATACATGAACGTAAAAATATTGTATTCCGTCCAGGTATCGTTTATTTGAAGCCTGAATTAGTGTTATATACGGTGTGTAAATCATAAAGGACCTATCGTTAATTTAGATATGAAAAACCAGATCAGCGAAATACATGAACGTAAAAATATTCTATACCGTCCGGGTATCCGTTTATTTGAAACACCGTTGTTATATACGGTGTGTAAATCATAAAAGGACTATCGTTAATTTAGATATGAAAAACCACATCAGCGAAAATACATGAACGTAAATATTGTATTCCGTCCAGGTATCGTTTATTTGTAACACCGTTGTTATATACGGTGTTTAAATCATAAAGGACCTATCGTTAATTTAGATATGAAAAACCAGATCAAAAAACTGAAATACATGAACGTAAAAATATTCTATACCGTCCACGTATCATTTATTTGAAACACCGTTGTTATATACGGTGTGTAAATCATAAAGACCTATCGTTAATTTAGATATGAAAAACCACATCAGCGAAATAAGAACGTAAAAATATTGTATTCCATCTGGAGCGCCGTTTATTTGCCAACACCGTTGTTATATACGGTGTGTAAATCATAAAGGACCTATCGTTAATTTAGATATGAAAAACCAGATCAACCCGAGAAATACATGAACGTAAAAATATTGTATTCCATCCAGGTATCGTTTATTTGAAACACCGTTGTTATATACGGTGTGTAAATCATAAAGGACCTATCGTTAATTTAGATATGAAAAACCACATCAGCGAAATACATGAACGTAAAATATTCTATACCGTCCAGGTATCGTTTATTTGAAACACCGTTGTTATATACGGTGTGTAAATCATAAAGGACCTATCGTTAATTTAGATATGAAAAACCAGATCAGCGAAATACATGAACGTAAAAATATTCTATACCGTCCAGGTATCGTTCTTCGACACCAAATTGTTATATACGGTGTGTAAATCATAAAGGACCTATCGTTAATTTAGATATGAAAAACCAGATCAGCGAAATACATGAACGTAAAAATATTGTATTCCGTCCAGGTATCGTTTATTTGTAACACCGTTGTTATATACGGTGTTTAAATCATAAAGGACCTATCGTTAATTTAGATAAGAAAACCAGATCAGCGAAATACATGAACATGCGCTCATTACTATACCGTCCAGGTATCGTTTATTTGAAACACCGTTGTTATATACGGTGTGTAAATCATAAAGGACATATCGTTAATTTAGATATGAAAAACCAGATCAGCGAAATACATGAACGTAAAAATATTGTATTCCGTCCAGGTATCGTTTATTTAACACCGTTGTTATATACGGTGTTTAAATCATCAAAAGGACCTATCGTTAATTTAGATATGAAAAACCAGATCAGCGAAATACATGAACGTAAAAATATTCCTGCCACCGTCCAGGTATCGTTTATTTGAAACACCGTTGTTATATACGGTGTGTAAATCATAAAGGACCTATCGTTAATTTAGATATGAAAAACCAGATCAGCGAAATACATGAACGTAAAAATATTCTATACCGTCCAGGTATCGTTTAAACGCCGTTGTTATATACGGTGTGTAAATCATAAAGGACCTATCGTTAATTTAGATATGAAAAACCAGATCAGCGAAATACATGAACGTAAAAATATTGTATTCCGTCAGGTATCGTTTATTTGTAACACCGTTGTTATATACGGTGTTTAAATCATAAAGGACCTATCGTTAATTTAGATATGAAAAACCAGATCAGCGAAATACATGAACATAAAACGTTCTATACCGTCCAGGTATCATTTATTTGAAACACCGTTGTTATATACGGTGTGTAAATCTATGAGACCTATCATTAATTTAGATACGAAGAAACCAGATCAGCGAAATACCTGGAACGTAAAAATATTCTATACCATTGACCTCGTTTATTTGAAACACCGTTGTTATATACGGTGTGTAAATCATAAAGGACCTATCGTTAATTTGAATGTGAAAAACCAGATCAGCGAAACCATGAACGTAAAAATATTGTATTCCGTCAGGTATCGTTTATTTGTAACACCGTTGTTATATACGGTGTTTAAATGCTCGGACCTATCGTTAATTTAGATATGAAAAACCAGATCGACGAAATACATGAACGTAAAAATATTCTATACCGTCCAGGTATCGTTTATTTGAAACACCGTTGTTATATACGGTGTGTAAATCATAAAGGACCTATCGTTAATTTAGATATGGCAAGATCAGCGAAATACATGAACGTAAAAATATTGTATTCCGTCCGGGTATCGTTTATTTGTAACACCGTTGTTATATACGGTGTTTAAAGTAAGGATACTATCGTTAATTTAGATATGAAAAACCAGATCAGCGAAATACATGAACGTAAAAATATTCTATACCGTCCAGGTATCTCGTTTATTTGAAACACCGTTGTTATATACGGTGTGCCAAATCATAAAGGACCTATCGTTAATTTGAATGTGAAAAACCAGATCAGCGAAATACATGAACGTAAAAATATTTCTATACCGTCCAGGTATCGTTTATTTGAAACACCGTTGTTATATACGGTGTGTAAATCTTGAGGACCTATCGTTAATTTAGATATGAAAAACCAGATCAGCGAAATACATGAACGTAAAAATATTGTATTCCGTCCAGGTATCGTTTATTTGCCAACACCGTTGTTATATACGGTGTTTAAATCCTCAAAAGGACCTATCGTTAATTTAGATATGAAAAACCAGATCAATGAAAATATGAACGTAGAAAATATTCTATACCGTCCAGGTATGGTTTATTGAAACACCGTTGTTATATACGGTGTGTAAATCATAAAGGACCTATCGTTAATTTAGATGCAGAAAAACCAGATCAGCGAAATACATGAACGTAAAAATATTATAAATTCCGTCAGGTATCGTTTATTTGTAACACCGTTGTTATATACGGTGTTTAAATCCTCGAGACCTATCGTTAATTTAGATATGAAAAACCAGATCAGCGAAATACATGAACGTAAAAATATTCTATACAATCCAAGGTATCGTTTATTTGAAACACCGTTGTTATATAGATGTGTAAATCATAAGGGACTTATCGTTATTTAGATGAAAAACCAGATCAGCGAAATACATGAACGTAAAAATATTGTATACCGTCGGTATAGTTTATTGTAACATAATTTATTATATACGGTGTGTAAATCATAAAGACCTATCGTTAATTTAGATATGAAAAACCGCATCAACGAAATACATGAACGTAAAAATATTGTATACCGTCCCGGGTATCGTTTATTTGTAACACCGTTGTTATATACGGTGTTTAAATCATAAAGGAACTATCGTTAATTTAGATGGCAACCGCATCAGCGAAATACATGAACGTAAATATTGTATACCGTCCAGGTATCGTTTGTTGGTAACACCCTTGATATATACGGTGTTTAAATCCATAAAGGAACCTCCGTTAATTTAGATATGAAAAACCGCATCAGCGAAATACATGAACGTAAAAATATTGTATACCGTCTGAATATGTTATTTTAGAAACACCAGAATTGTTATATACGGTGTGTAAATCATAAAGGACCTATCGTTAATTTAGATATGAAAAACCAGATCGGCGAAATACATGAACGTAAAAATATTGTATACCGTCCAGGTATAGTTTTATTTGAAACACCGTTGTTATATGCAAATTATGCGCATCAAATATAAAGGACCTATCGTTAATTTAGATATGAAAAACCGCATCAGCGAAATACATGAACGTAAAAATATTGTATACCGTCCAGGAACATCGTTTATTTTGCAACACCATTTGATATACATACATTCTTTTAAATCATAAATGAACTATCATTCAATTTAGATGTGAAAAACCGCATCATCAAAATACATGAACGTAAAAATATTGTATACCGTCCAGGTATCGTTTATTTGTAACACCGTTGTTATATACGGTGTGTAAATCATAAAGGACCTATCGTTAATTTAGATATGAAAAACCGCATCAGCGAAATACATGAACGTAAAAATATTGTATACCGTCCAGGTATCGTTTATTTGAAACACCGTTGTTATATACGGTGTGTAAATCATAATGGACCTATCGTTAATTTAGATATGAAAAACCGCATCAGCGAAATACATGAACGTAAAAATATTGTATACCGTCCAGGTATCGTTTATTTGAAACACCGTTGTTATATACGGTGTGTAAATCATAATGGACCTATCGTTAATTTAGATATGAAAAACCAACAAGCGAAATACATGAACGTAAAAATATTGTATACCGTCCAGGTATCTTTTATTTGTAACACCGTTGTTATATACGGTGTGTAAATCATAAAGGACCTATCGTTAATTTAGATATGAAAAACCGCATCAGCGAAATACATGAACGTAAAAATATTGTCTACCGTCCAGGTATCGTTTATTTGCAACACTGTTGTTATATACGGTGTGTAAATCATAAAGGACCTATCGTTAATTTGGATATGAAAAACCGCATCAACGAAATACATGAACGTATAAATATTGTATACCGTCCAGGTATCGTTTATTTGTAACACCGTTGTTATATACGGTGTGTAAATCATAAAGGACCTATCGTAAATTTAGATATGAAAAACCGCATCAACGAAATACATGAACGTAAAAATATTGTATACCGTCCAGGTATCGTTTATTTGTAACACCGTTGTTATATACGGTGTGTAAATCATAAAGGGCCTATCGTTAATTTAGATATGAAAAACCGCATCAGCGAAATACATGAACGTAAAAATATTGTATACCGTCCAGGTATCGTTTATTTGCAACACTGTTGTTATATACGGTGTGTAAATCATAAAGGACCTATCGTTAATTTGGATATGAAAAACCGCATCAACGAAATACATGAACGTATAAATATTGTATACCGTCCAGGTATCGTTTATTTGTAACACCGTTGTTATATACGGTGTGTAAATCATAAAGGACCTATCGTAAATTTAGATATGAAAAACCGCATCAGCGAAATACATGAACGTAAAAATATTGTATACGGTCCAGGTATCGTTTATTTGTAACACCGTTGTTATATACGGTGTGTAAATCATAAAGGACCTATCGTTAATTTAGATATGAAAAACCGCATCAACGAAATACATGAACGTAAAAATATTGTATACCGTCCAGGTATCGTTTATTTGTAACACCGTTGTTATATACGGTGTGTAAATCATAAAGGACCTATCGTTATTTTAGATATGAAAAAGCGCATCAGCGAAATACATGAACGTAAAAATATTGTATACCGTCCAGGTATCGTTTATTTGCAACACTGTTGTTATATACGGTGTGTAAATCATAAAGACCTATCGTTAATTTAGATATGAAAAACCGCATCAGCGAAATACATGAACGTAAAAATATTGTATACCGTCCAGGTACTGGTTGTTACAACACTGTTGTTATATACGGTGTGTAAATCATAAAGGACCTATCGTTAATTTAGATATGAAAAACCGCATCAACGAAATACATAGACGTAAAAATGTTGTATACGGTCAGGTATCGTTGTTATATATACGTTGGTAGATACGGTGTGTAAATCATAAAGGACCTATCGTTAATTTAGATATGAAAAACCGCATCAGCGAAATACATGAACGTAAAAATATTGTATACCGTCCAGGTATCGTTTATTTGCAACACTGTTGTTATATACAGTGTGTAAATCATAAAGGACCTATCGTTAATTTAGATATGAAAACCGCATCCCAACGAAATACATGAACGTAAAAATATTGTATACGGTCCAGGTATCGTTTATTTGTAACACCGTTATTGGAGTACGGTGTATAAATCATAAAGGACCTATCGTTAATTTAGATATGAAAAACCGCATCAACGAAATACATGAACGTATAAATATTGTATACCGTCCAGGTATAGTTTATTTGTAACACTGTTATTATATACGGTGTGTAAATCATAAAAGACCTATCGTTAATTTAGATATGAAAAAGGCATCAGCCGAAATACATGAACGTAAAAATATTGTATACCGTCCAGGTATCGTTTATTTACTGCACTGTTGTTATATACGGTGTGTAAATCATAAAAGACCTATCGTTAATTTAGATATGAAAAACCGCATCAGCGAAATACATGAACGTAAATATTGTATACCGTCCAGGTATCGTTGTGTAACACCATTGTTATATACGGTGTTTAAATCATAAAGGAACTATCGTTAATTTAGATATGAAAAACCGCATCAGCGAAATACATGAACGTAAATATTGTATACCGTCCAGGTATCGTTTATTTGTAACACCGTTGTTATATACGGTGTTTAAATCATAAAGGAACTATCGTTAATTTTAGATATGAAAAGCCGCATCCACGAAATACATGAACGTAAAAATATTGTATACCGTCCAGGTATCGTTTATTTGAAACACCGTTGTTATATACGGTGTGTAAATCATGAACCCTATCGTTAATTTAGATATGAAAAACCAGATCAGCGAAATACATGAACGTAAAATATTGTATACCGTCCAGGTATAGTTTATTTGTAACACCGTTGTTATATACGGTGTTTAAATCATAAAGGAACTATCGTTAATTTAGATATGAAAAACCATAATCATTTGAAATACATGAACGTAAAAATATTGTATACCACGTCCAGGTATCGTTTATTTGAAACACCGTTGTTATATACGGTGTGTAAATCATAAAGGACCTATCGTTAATTTAGATATGAAAAACCAGATCAGCGAAATACATGAACGTAAAAATATTGTATACCGTCCAGGTATGGTTTATTTGAAACACCGTTGTTATATACGGTGTGTAAATCATAAAGGACCTATCGTTAATTTAGATATGAAAAACCGCATCAGCGAAATACATGAACGTAAAAATATTGTATACCGTCGGTATCGTTGTTGTAACACCGTTGTTATATACGGTGTGTAAATCATAATGGACCTATCGTTAATTTAGATATGAAAAACCGCATCAGCGAGATACATGAACGTAAAAATATTGTATACCGTCCAGGTATCGTTTATTTGAAACACAGTTGTTATATACGGTGTGTAAATCATAATGGACCTATCGTTAATTTAGATATGAAAAACCGCATCAGCGAAATACATGAACGTAAAAATATTGTATACCGTCCAGGTATCGTTTATTTGTAACACCGTTGTTATATACGGTGTGTAAATCATAAAGGACCTATCGTAAATTTAGATATGAAAAACCGCATCATCGAAATACATGAACGTAAAAATATTGTATACGGTCCAGGTATCGTTTATTTGTAACACCGTTGTTATATACGGTGTGTAAATCATAAAGGACCTATCGTAAATTTAGATATGAAAAACCGCATCAACGAAATACATGAACGTAAAAATATTGTATACCGTCCAGGTATCGTTTATTTGTAACACCGTTTTTATATACGGTGTGTAAATCATAAAGGACCTATCGTTAATTTAGATATGAAAAACCGCATCAGCGAAATACATGAGCGTAAAAATATTGTATACCGTCCAGGTGTCGTTTATTTGCAACACTGTTATTATATACGGTGTGTAAATCATAAAAGACCTATCGTTAATTTAGATATGAAAAACCGCATCAACGAAATACATGAACGTATAAATATTGTATACAGTCCAGGTATCTTTTATTTGTAACACCGTTGTTAGATACGGTGTGTAAATCATAAAGGACCTATCGTTAATTTAGATATGAAAAACCGCATCAACGAAATACATGAACGTATAAATATTGTATACCGTCCAGGTATCGTTTATTTGTAACACCGTTGTTATATACGGTGTGTAAATCATAAAAACCTATCGTTAATTTAGATATGAAAAACCGCATCAACGAAATACATGAACGTATAAATATTGTATACAGTCCAGGTATCGTTTATTTGTAACACCGTTGTTAGATACGGTGTGTAAATCATAAAGGACCTATCGTTAATTTAGATATGAAAAACCGCATCAACGAAATACATGAACGTATAAATATTGTATACCGTCCAGGTATCGTTTATTTGTAACACCGTTGTTATATACGGTGTGTAAATCATAAAAACCTATCGTTAATTTAGATATGAAAAACCGCATCAACGAAATACATGAACGTATAAATATTGTATACAGTCCAGGTATCGTTTATTTGTAACACTGTTATTATATACGGTGTGTAAATCATAAAAACCTATTGTTAATTTAGATATGAAAAACCGCATCAACGAAATACATGAACGTATAAATATTGTATACAGTCCAGGTATCGTTTATTTGTAACACTGTTATTATATACGGTGTGTAAATCATAAAAACCTATCGTTAATTTAGATATGAAAAACCGCATCAACGAAATACATGAACGTAAAAATACTGTATACAGTCCAGGTATCGTTTGTTTGTAACACCGTTGTTAGATACGGTGTGTAAATCATAAAGGACCTATCGTTAATTTAGATATGAAAAACCGCATCAACGAAATACATGAACGTAAAAATATTGTATACCGTCCAGGTATCGTTTATTTGTAACACCGTTGTTATATACGGTGTGTAAATCATAAAGGACCTATCGTTAATTTAGATATGAAAAACCGCATCAGCGAAATACATGAGCGTAAAAATATTGTATACCGTCCAGGTATCGTTTATTTGCAACACTGTTATTATATACGGTGTGTACATCATAAAAACCTATCGTTAATTTAGATATGAAAAACCGCCTCAACGAAATACATGAACGTAAAAATACTGTATACAGTCCAGTTATCGTTTATTTGTAACACCGTTGTGAGATACGGTGTGTAAATCATAAAGGACCTATCGTTAATTTAGATATGAAAAACCGCATCAACGAAATACATGAACGTATAAATATTGTATACAGTCCAGGTATCGTTTATTTGTAACACCGTTGTTAGATACGGTGTGTAAATCATAAAGGACCTATCATTAATTTAGATATGAAAAACCGCATCATAGAAATACATGAACGTATAAATATTGTATACAGTCGGAAGGTATCGTTTATTTGTATTTCTGTTGTTAGATACGGTGTGTAAATCATAAAGGACCTATCGTTAATTTAGATATGAAAAACCGCATCAACGAAATACATGAACGTATAAATATTGTATACAGTCCAGGTATCTCGTTTATTTATATTACGAATTGTTATATACGATGTTTAAATCATAAAGGACCTATCGTTAATTTAGATATGAAAAACCGCATCAACGAGAAATACATGAACGTATAATATTGTATACAGTCCAGGTATCGTTTATTTACCATATTTCCGGTGTTAGATACGGTGTGTAAATCGCAAGGACCTATCGTTAATTTAGATATGAAAAACCGCATCAACGAAATACATGAACGTATAAATATTGTATACAGTCCAGGTATCCGTTTATTTGTAACACCGTTGTTATATACGATGTTTAAATCGCAAGACCTATCGTTAATTTAGATATGAAAAACCGCATCAGCGAAATACACCAGGGCAATATAAATATTGTATACAGTCCAGGTATCGTTTATTTGTAACACCGTTGTTAGATACGGTGTGTAAATCATAAAGGACCTATCGTTAATTTAGATATGAAAAACCCATCAACAAAATACGCCGTATAAATATTGTATACAGTCCAGGTATCGTTTATTTGTAACACCGTTGTTATATACGATGTTTAAATCATAAAGGACCTATCGTTAATTTAGATATGAAAAACCGCATCAACGAAATACATGAACGTATAAATATTGTATACAGTCCAGGTATCGTTTATTTGTAACACCGTTGTTAGATACGGTGTGTAAATCATAAAGGACCTATCGTTAATTTAGATATAGAAAAACCGCATCAACGAAATACATGAACGTATAAATATTGTATACAGTCCAGGTATCGTTTATTTATGCTTTACCATTGTTATATACGATGTTTAAATCATAAAGGACCTATCGTTAATTTAGATATGAAAAACCGCATCAGCGAAATACATGAACGTATAAATATTGTATACAGTCCAGGTATCGTTTATTTGTAACACCGTTGTTATATACGATGTTTAAATCATAAAGGACCTATCGTTAATTTAGATATGAAAAACCGCATCAACGAAATACATGAACGTATAAATATTGTATACAGTCCAGGTATCGTTTATTTGTAACACCGTTGTTAGATACGGTGTGTAAATCATAAAGGACCTATCGTTAATTTAGATATGAAAAACCGCATCAACGAAATACATGAACGTATAAATATTGTATACAGTCCAGGTATCGTTTATTTGTAACACCGTTAGATACGGTGTGGAAAATATAAAGGACCTATCGTTAATTTAGATATGAAAAACCGCATCAACGAAATACATGAACGTATAAATATTATGCTTGATCAGGTATCGTTTTATTTGTAACACCGTTGTTAGATACGGTGTGTAAATCATAAAGGACCTATCATTAATTTAGATATGAAAAACCACATCAACGAAATACATGAACGTATAAATATTGTATACAGTCCAGGTATCGTTTATTTGTAACACAATTGTTATATACGATGTTTTTAAATCATAAAGGACCTATCGTTAATTCAGATATGAAAAACCGCATCAACGAAATACATGAACGTATAAATATTGTATACAGTCCAGGTATCGTTTATTTGCTTTACCGTTGTTAGATACGGTATGCAAATCATAAAGGACTATATCGTTAATTTAGATATAGAAAAAACCGCATCCAACGAAATACATGAACGTATAAATATTGTATACAGTCCAGGTATCGTTGTTGTAACACCATTGTTAGATACGGTGTATATAAATCATAAAGGACCTATCGTTAATTTAGATATGAAAAACCGCATCAACGAAATACATGAACGTATAAATACTTGTTACAGTCCAGGTATCGTTTATTTTATGTACAATTGTTAGAATATGATATATGTAGATATAAAGGACCTATCGTTAATTTAGATATGAAAAACCGCATCAACGAAATACATGAACGTATAAATATTGTATACAGTCCAGGTATCGTTTATTTGTAACACCGTTGTTAGATACGGTGTGTAAATCATAAAGGACCTATCGTTAATTTAGATACTGAAAAACCGCATCAACGAAATACATGAACGTATAAATATTGTATGCAGTCCAGGTATCGTTATTTGTAACACCGTTGTTGAACACGTGTGTAAATCATAAAGGACCTATGTAATATCGTTCAATTTAGATATGAAAAATACGTCAACGAAATACATGAACGTATAAAATATTTTGTAGTCCAGGTATCGTTTATTTGTAACACCGTTGTTAGATACGGTGTGTAAATCATAAAGGACCTATCGTTGATTTAGATATGAAAAACCGCATCAACGAAATACATGAACGTATAAATATTGTATACAGTCCAGGTATCGTTTATTTATGCTTTACCATTGTTATACGATGTTTAAATCATAAGGTCCTATCGTTAATTGAGATATGAAAAACCGCATCAACGAAATACATGAACGTATAAATATTGTATACAGTCCAGGTATCGTTTATTTGTAACACCGTTGTTAGATACGATTGTGTAAATCATAAAGGACCTATCGTTAATTTAGATACTGTAGAAAAACCGCATCAACGAAATACATGAACGTATAAATATTGTATACAGTCCAGGTATCGTTTATTTGTAACACCGTTGTTAGATACAGGTGTGTAAATCATAAAGGACCTATCGTTAATTTAGATATGAAAAACCGCATCAACGAAATACATGAACATATAAATATTGTATACAGTCCAGGTATCGTTTATTTGTAACACCGTTGTTAGATACGGTGTAAATCATAAAGGACCTATCGTTAATTTAGATATGAAAAACCGCATCAACGAAATACATGAACGTATAAATATTGTATACAGTCCAGGTATCGTTTATTTATATGCTACCGTTGTTAGATACGGTGTGTAAATCATAAAGGACCTATCGTTGATTTAGATATGAAAAACCGCATCAACGAAATACATGAACGTATAAATATTGTATACAGTCCAGGTATCGTTTATTTGTAACACCGTTGTTATATACGATGTTTAAATCATAAAGGACCTATCGTTAATTTAGATATGAAAAACCGCATCAACGAAATACATGAACGTATAAATATTGTATACAGTCCAGGTATCGTTTTATTGTAACACCGTTGTTAGATACGGTGTGTAAATCATAAAGGACCTATCGTTAATTTAGATACTGAAAAACCGCATCAACGAAATACATGAACGTATAAATATTGTATACAGTCCAGGTATCGTTTATTTGTAACACCGTTGTTATATACGATGTTTAAATCATAAAGGACCTATCGTTAATTTAGATGTGAAAAACCGCATCAACGAAATACATGAACGTATAAATATTGTATACAGTCCAGTTATCGTTTATTTATAACACCGTTGTTAGATACGGTGTGTAAATCATCGAGACCTATCATGTTAATTTAGATATGAAAAACCGCATCAACGAAATACATGAACGTATAAATATTGTATACAGTCCAGGTATCGTTTATTTGTAACACCGTTGTTGATTATTGTAAATCATAAAGGACCTATCGTTAATTTAGATATGAAAAACCGCATCAACGAAATACATGAACGTATAAATATTGTATACAGTCCAGGTATCGTTTATTTGTAACACCGTTGTTAGATACGGTGTGTAAATCATAAAGGACCTATCGTTAATTTAGATATGAAAAACCGCATCAACGAAATACATGAACGTATAAATATTGTATACAGTCCAGGTATCGTTTATTTGTAACACCGTTGTTAGATACGAATTGTGTAAATCATAAAGGACCTATCGTTAATTTAGATATGAAAAACCGCATCAACGAAATACATGAACGTATAAATGTTGTATACAGTCCAGGTATCGTTTATTTGTAACACCGTTGTTAGATACGGTGTGTAAATCATAAAGGACCTATCGTTAATTTAGATATGAAAAACCGCATCAACGAAATACATGAACGTATAAATATTGTATACAGTCCAGGTATCGTTTATTTGTAACACCGTTGTTAGATACGGTGTAAATCATAAAGGACCTATCGTTAATTTAGATATGAAAAACCGCATCAACGAAATACATGAACGTATAAATATTGTATACAGTCCAGGTATCGTTTATTTGTAACACCGTTGTTAGATACGGTGTGTAAATCATAAAGGACCTATCGATAATTTAGATATGAAAAACCGCATCAACGAAATACATGAACGTATAAATATTGTATACAGTCCAGGTATCGTTTATTTGTAACACCGTTGTTATATACGATGTTTAAATCATAAAGGACCTATCGTTAATTTAGATATGAAAAACCGCATCAACGAAATACATGAACGTATAAATATTGTATACAGTCCAGGTATCGTTTATTTATATACCATTGTTAGATACGGTATGCATAAATCATAAAGGACCTATCGTTAATTTAGATATGAAAAACCGCATCAACGAAATACATGAACGTATAAATATTGTATACAGTCCAGGTATCGTTTATTTGTAACACCGTTGTTAGATACAGTGTGTAAATCATAAAGGACCTATCGTTAATTTAGATATGAAAAACCGCATCAACGAAATACATGAACGTATAAATATTCAATACGCCTAGTCCAGGTATCGTTTATTTATGTAACACCGTTGTTAGATACGGTGTGTAAATCATAAAGGACCTATCGTTAATTTAGATATGAAAAACCGCATCAACGAAATACATGAACGTATAAATATTGTATACAGTCCAGGTATCGTTTGTTGTAACACCGTTGTTATATACGATGTTTAAATCATAAAGGACCTATGATTAATTTATAGATATAGAAAACCGCATCAACACGAAATACATGAACGTATAAATATTGTATACAGTCCAGGTATCGTTGTTATATGCAATTGTTAGATACGGTGTTAATGATATAAAGGACCTATCGTTAATTTAGATATGACGCATCAACGAAATACATGAACGTATATAAATATTGTATACAGTCCAGGTATCGTTTATTTATCAACACCGTTGTTACATTTTTAGACGTGTTTTAAATCATAAAGGACCTATCGTTAATTTAGATATACAACCGCATCAACGAAATACATGAACGTATAAATATTGTATACAGTCCAGGTATCGTTTATTTGTAACACCGTTGTTAGATACGGTGTGTAAATCATAAAGGACCTATCGTTAATTTGAATATGAAAAACCGCATCAACGAAATACATGAACGTATAAATATTGTATACAGGTCAGGTATCGTTTATTTGTAACACCGTTGTTATATACGATGTTTAAATCGCAAGGACCTATCGTTAATTTAGATATGAAAAGCCGCATCAACGAAATACATGAACGTATAAATATTGTATACAGTCCAGGTATCGTTTATTTGTAACACCGTTGGTAGATACGGTGTGTAAATCATAAAGGACCTATCGTTAATTTAGATATGAAAACGCATCAACGAAATACATGAACGTATAAATATTGTATACAGTCCAGGTATCGTTTATTTGTAACACCGTTGTTAGATACGGTGTGTAAATCATAAAGGACCTATCGTTAATTTAGATATGAAAAACCGCATCAACGAAATACATGAACATATAAATATTGTATACAGTCCAGGTATCGTTTATTTGTAACACCGTTGTTATACGATGTTTAAATCATAAAGGACCTATCGTTAATTTAGATACGAAAAACCGCATCAACGAAATACATGAACGTATAAATGTTGTATACAGTCCAGGTATCGTTTATTTGTAACACCGTTGTTAGATACGGTGTGTAAATCATAAGGACCTATCGTTAATTTAGATATGAAAAACCGCATCAACGAAATACATGAACGTATAAATATTGTATACAGTCCAGGTATCGTTTATTTGTAACACCGTTGTTATATACGATGTTTAAATCATAAAGGACCTATCGTTAATTTAGATATGAAAAACCGCATCAACGAAATACATGAACGTATAAATATTATGGATCCAGGTATCGTTTATTTAACACCGTTGTTAGATACGGTGTGTAAATCATAAAGGACCTATCGTTAATTTAGATATAGAAAAAACCGCATCAGCAGAAATACATGACGTATAAATATTGTATACAGTCCAGGTATCGTTTATTTGTAACGTTGTTATATACGGTGTGTAAATCATAAAGGACCTATCGTTAGGATTTAGATATGAAAAACCGCATCAACGAAATACATGAACGTATAAATATTGTATACAGTCCAGGTATCGATTTTATTTGCCCTTTGGTGTTATATACGATGTTTAAATCATAAAGGACCTATCGTTAATTTAGATATGAAAAACCGCATCAACGAAGTACATGAACGTATAAATATTGTATACAGTCCAGGTATCGTTTATTTGTAACACCGTTGTTATATACGATGTTTAAATCATAAAGGACCTATCGTTAATTTAGATATGAAAAACCACATCAGCGAAATACATGAACGTAAAAATATTGTATACAGTCCAGGTATCGTTTATTTGTAACACCGTTGTTATATACGATGTTTAAATCATAAAGGACCTATCGTTAATTTAGATATGAAAAACCGCATCAACGAAATACATGAACGTATAAATATTGTATACAGTCCAGGTATCGTTTATTTGTAACACCGTTGTTAGATACGGTGTGTAAATCATAAAGGACCTATCGTTAATTTAGATATGAAAAACCGCATCAACGAAATACATGAACGAAAAATATTGTATACAGTCCAGGTATCGTTTATTTGTAACACCGTTGTTAGATACGGTGTGTAAATCATAAAGGACCTATCGTTAATTTAGATATGAAAAACCGCATCAACGAAATACATGAACGTATAAATATTGTATACAGTCCAGGTATCGTTTATTTGTAACACCGTTGTTAGATACGGTGTGTAAATCATAAAGGACCTATCGTTAATTTAGATATGAAAAACCGTATCAACGAAATACATGAACGTATAAATATTGTATACAGTCCAGGTATCGTTTATTTGTAACACCGTTGTTAGATACGGTGTGTAAATCATAAAGGACCTATCGTTAATTTAGATATGAAAAACCGCATCAACGAAATACATGAACGTATAAATATTGTATACAGTCCAGGTATCGTTTATTTGTAACACCGTTGTTAGATACGGTGTTTAAATCATAAAGGTCCTATCGTTAATTTAGATATGAAAAACCGCATCAACGAAATACATGAACGTATAAATATTGTATACAGTCCAGGTATCGTTTATTTGTAACACCGTTGTTATATACGATGCTTAAATCATAAAGGACCTATCGTTAATTTAGATATGAAAAACCGCATCAACGAAATACATGAACGTATAAATATTGTATACAGTCCAGGTATCGTTTATTTGTAACACCGTTGTTAGATACGGTGTGTAAATCATAAAGGACCTATCGTTAATTTAGATATGAAAAACCGCATCAACGAAATACATGAACGTATAAATATTGTATACAGTCCAGGTATCGTTTATTTGTAACACCGTTGTTAGATACGGTGTGTAAATCATAAAGGACCTATCGTTAATTTAGATATGAAAAACCGCATCAACGAAATACATGAACGTATAAATATTGTATACATTCCAGGTATCGTTTATTTGTAAAACCGTTGTTATATACGATGTTTAAATCATAAAGGACCTATCGTTAATTTAGATATGAAAAACCGCATCAACGAAATACATGAACGTAAAAATATTGTATACGGTCCAGGTATCGTTTATTTGTAACACCGTTGTTAGATACGGTGTGTAAATCATAAAGGACCTATCGTTAATTTAGATATGAAAAACCGCATCAACGAAATACATGAACGTATAAATATTGTATACCGTCCAGGTATCGTTTATTTGTAACACTGTTATTATATACGGTGTGTAAATCATAAAGGACCTATCGTTAATTTAGATATGAAAAACCGCATCAACGAAATACATGAACGTAAAAATATTGTATACAGTCCAGGTATCGTTTATTTGTAACACCGTTGTTATATACGGTGAGTAAATCATAAAGGACCTATCGTTAATTTAGATATGAAAAACCGCATCAACGAAATACATGAACGTATAAATATTGTATACAGTCCAGGTATCGTTTATTTGTAACACCGTTGTTAGATACGGTGTGTAAATCATAAAGGACCTATCGTTAATTTAGATATGAAAAACCGCATCAACGAAATACATGAACGTATAAATATTGTATACAGTCCAGGTATCGTTTATTTGTAACACCGTTGTTAGATACGGTGTGTAAATCATAAAGGACCTATCGTTAATTTAGATATGAAAAACCGCATTAACGAAATACATGAACGTATAAATATTTGTATACCGTCCAGGTATGGTTTATTTATAACACTATTATATACGATTATTGTAAATCATAAAGGACCTATCGTTAATTTAGATATGAAAAACCGCATCAACGAAATACATGAACATGAAAATATTGCCTCTGGTCCAGGTATCGTTGTTGTAACACCGTTGTTAGATACGATTGTTGTAAATCATAAAGGACCTATCGTTAATTTAGATATGAAAAACCGCATCAACGAAATACATGAACGTATAAATATCTTCTTATTTCCGTCCAGGTATAGTTTATTTGCTGCCTGTTATTATATGCAGTGTAAATCATAAAGGACCTATCGTTAATTTAGATATGAAAAACCGCATCAACGAAATACAGACAACAAATGTTTAATATACAGTCCGTTATCGTTTATTTGTAACACCGTTATTGGGTGATGTAAATCATAAAGGACCTATCGTTAATTTAGATATGAAAAACCGCATCAACGAAATACTTGAACGTATAAATGTTGTCTATACAGTCAGGTATCGTTTATTTGTAACACCGTTATTAGAATACGGTGTGTAAATCATAAAGGACCTATCGTTAATTTAGATATGAAAAACCGCATCAACGAAATACATGAACGTATAAATGACGTATACAGTCCAGGTATTGTTTATTTGTAACACCGTTGTTAGATACGGTGTATGAAATCATCAGAACCTATCGTTAATTTAGATGCAGAAAAACCGCATCAACGAAATACTTGGGCAGCATAAATATTTGTATACAGTTAAGGTATCGTTTTATTTGTAACACCGTTATTGGAATGCGGTGTGTAAATCATAAAGGACCTATCGTTATTTAGATGCAGAAAAACCGCATCAACGAAATGCATGAACGTATAAATGGCATACAGTCCAGGTATCGTTTATTTGTAACACCGTTGTTAGATACGGTGGTAATCATAAAGGACCTATCGTTAATTTAGATATGAAAAACCGCATCAACGAAATACGCAGATGTCTCATCAGCCTTACAGTCCAGGTATCGTTTTTATTTGTAACACCGTTATTGAATTACGGATATTGTAAATCATAAAGGACCTATCGTTAATTTAGATATGAAAAACGCATCAACGAAATACATGGCAATATAAATATTATTATGCCGTCCAGGTATAGTTTATTGTAACACTGTTATTATATACGGTGTGTAAATCATCAAGGACCTATCGTTAATTTAGATATGAAAAACCGCATCAACGAAATACATGAACGTAAAAATATTGTATACAGTCCAGGTATCGTTTATTTGAACACCGTTGTTATATACGGTGTGTAAAATCTCAAGGACCTATCATTAGTAGATATGAAAAACCGCATCAACGAAATACATGAACATATAAATATTGTATACAGTCCAGGTATCGTTTATTTATAACACCGTTGTTAGATGCAGTGTGTAAATCATAAAGGACCTATCGTTAATTTAGATATGAAAAACCGCATCAACGAAATACATGAACGTATAAATATTGTATACATTCCAGGTATCGTTTATTTGTAAAACCGTTGTTATATACGATGTTTAAATCATAAAGATTTCATAATTGGTAGATATGAAAAACCGCATCAACGAAATACATGAACATGTAAATATTGTATACAGTCCAGGTATCGTTTATTTGTAACACCGTTGTTAGATACGGTGTGTAAATCATAAAGGACCTATCGTTAATTTAGATATGAAAAACCGCATCAACGAAATACATGAACGTATAAATATTGCTTATACAGTCCAGGTATCGTTTATTTGTAACACATTAATAGATACGGTGTGTAAATCATAAAGAACCTATCGTTAATTTAGATATGAAAAACCGCATCAACGAAATACATGAACGTATAAATATTGTATACCGTCCAGGTATAGTTTATTTGTAACACTGTTATTATATACGGTGTGTAAATCATAAAGGACCTGTCGTTAATTTAGATATGAAAAACCGCATCAACGAAATACATGAACGAAAAATATTGTATACAGTCCAGGTATCGTTTATTTGTAGCACCGTTGTTATATACGGTGTGTAAATCATAAAGGACCCATCGTTAATTTAGATATGAAAAACCGCATCAACGAAATACATGAACGTATAAATATTGTATACAGTCCAGGTATCGTTTATTTGTAACACCGTTTTTAGATACGGTGTGTAAATCATAAAGGACCTATCGTTAATTTAGATATGAAAAACCGCATCAACGAAATACATGAACGTAAAAATATTGTATACAGTCCAGGTATCGTTTTATTTGTAACAACGTTGTTAGATACGGTGTGTAAATCATAAAGGACCTATCGTTAATTTAGATATGAAAAGAGCCGCATCAACGAAATACATGACATATAAATATTAATACAGTCCAGTTATCGTTTATTTGTAACACGTTGGTAAGATACGGTGTGTAAATCATAAAGGACCTATCGTTAATTTAGATATGATAAACCGCATCAACGAAATACATGAACGTAAAAATATTGTATACGAGTCAGGTATCGTTTATTTGTAACACCGTTGTTATATGCGATGTTTGAAATCATAAAGGACCTATCGTTAATTTAGATATGAAAAACCGCATCAACGAAATACATGAACGTATAAATATTGTATACAGTCGGTATCGTTTATTTGTAACACCGTTAAGTGAATGCGGTGTGTAAATCATAAAGGACCTATCGTTAATTTAGATATGAAAAACCGCATCAACGAAATACATGAACGTATAAATATTGTATACATTCCAGGTATCGTTTATTTGTAAAACCGTTGTTATATACGATGTTTAAATCATAAAGGACCTATCGTTAGTTAGATATGAAAAACCGCATCAACGAAATACATGAACGTAAAAATATTGTATACCGTCCAGGTATCGTTTATTGTAACACCGTTGTTAGATACGGTGTTTAAATCATAAAAGGACCTATCGTTAATTTAGATATGAAAAACCGCATCAACGAAATACATGAACGTATAAATATTGTATACAGTCGGAGTATCGTTTATTTATACCTGTGTTAGATACGGTGTGTAAATCATAAAGGACCTATCGTTAATTTAGATATGAAAAACCGCATCAACAAAATACATGAACGTAAAAATATTGTATACAGTCCAGGTATCGTTTATTTGCAATACCGTTATTATATACGATGTTTAAATCATAAAGGACCTATCGTTAATTTAGATATGAAAAACCGCATCAACGAAATACATGAACGTATAAATATTGTATACAGTCCAGGTATCGTTTATTTTGTAACACCGTTGTTATATACGGTGTGTAAATCGTAAAGGACCTATCGTTAATTTAGATATGAAAAACCGCATCAACGAAATACATGAACGTATAAATATTGTATACAGTCCAGGTATCGTTTATTTAGCAACACCGTTGTTAGATACGGTGTGTAAATCATAAAGGACCTATCGTTAATTTAGATATGAAAAACCGCATCAACTTAACATGAACAGTAAATATTGTATACATTCCAGGTATCGTTTATTTGTAAAACCGTTGTTATATACGATGTTTAAATCATAAAGGACCTATCGTTAATTTAGATATGAAAAACCGCATCAACGAAATACATGAACGTAAAAATATTGTATACCGTCCAGGTATCGTTTATTTGTAACACCGTTGTTAGATACGGTGTGTAAATCATAAAGGACCTATCGTTAATTTAGATATGAAAAACCATACATCAACGAAATACATGAACATTATAATGTGCTTATACAGTCAGGTATCGTTGTTGCTTAACTGCAAATTATTAGATACGGTGTGTAAATCATAAAGGACCTATCGTTAATTTAGATATGAAAAACCGCATCAGCCAAAAAATACATGAACGTAAAAATGTGTATACAGTCCAGGTATCGTTTATTTGTAACACCGTTATTATATACGATGTTTAAATCATAAAGGACCTATCGTTAATTTAGATATGAAAAACCGCATCAGCTTGAAATACTTTGAACGTATAAATATTGTATACGGTCCAGGTATCGTTTGTTGTAACACCGTTGTTATTATTACGGTATTATTAGCAGCAAATCATAAAGGACCTATCGTTAATTTAGATATGAAAAACCGCATCAACGAAATACATGAACGTATAAATATTGTATACAGTCCAGGTATCGTTTATTTGAAACACCGTTGTTAGATACGGTGCGTGTAAATCATAAAGGACCTATCGTTAATTTAGATATGAAAAACCGCATCAGCGAAATACATGAACGTAAAAATATTGTATACCGTCAAGGTATCGTTTATTTGAAACTGCGTTGTTAGATCCAAGGTGTAAATCTAAAGAACCTATCGTTAATTTAGATATGAAAAACCGCATCAACGAAATACATGAACGTATAAATATTGTATACAGTCCAGGTATCGTTTATTTCTAACACCGTTGTTAGATGCAGTGTGTAAATCATAAAGGACCTATCGTTAATTTAGATATGAAAAACCGCATCAACGAAATACATGAACGTATAAATATTGTATACAGTCCAGGTATCGTTTATTTGTAACACCGTTGTTAGATACGGTGTGTAAATCATAAAGGACCTATCGTTAATTTAGATACTGAAAAACCGCATCAACGAAATACATGAACGTATAAATATTGTATACAGTCCAGGTATCGTTTATTTGTAACACCGTTGTTAGATACGGTGTGTAAATCATAAAGGACCTATCGTTAATTTAGATATGAAAAACCGCATCAACGAAATACATGAACGTATAAATATTGTATACAGTCCAGGTATCGTTTATTTGTAACACTGTTGTTATATACGGTGTGTAAATCATAAAGGACCTATCGTTAATTTGAATATGAAAAACCGCATCAACAAATACATGAACGTATAAATATTGTATACAGTCCAGGTATCGTTTGTTGTAACACCGTTGTTAGATACGGTGTGTAAATCATAAAGGACCTATCGTTAATTTAGATATGAAAAACCGCATCAACGAAATACATGAACGTATAAATATTGTATACCGTCCGGTATCGTTTATTTGCAACAACAACCGTTAGTATATACGGTGTGTAAATCATAAAGGACCTATCGTTAATTTAGATATGAAAAACGCATCAGCGAAATACATGAACGTAAAAATATTGTATACCGTCCAGGTATCGTTTATTTGAAACACCGTTGTTAGATACGGTGTGTAAATCACATAAAGGACCTATCGTTCAATTTAGATATGAAAAACCGCATCAACGAAATACATGAACGTATAAATATTGTATACAGTCCAGGTATCGTTTATTTGTAACACCGTTGTTATATACGATGTTTAAATCATAAAGGACCTATCGTTAATTTAGATATGAAAAACCGCATCAACGAAATACATGAACGTATAAATATTGTATACAGTCCAGGTATCGTTTATTTGTAACTACCGTTGTTATATACGATGTTTAAATCATAAAGGACCTATCGTTAATTTAGATATGAAAAACCGCATCAACCAGAGAAATACCTTGAACGTATAAATATTTGTATACAGTCCAGGTATCGTTTATTTGTAACACCGTTGTGCGTGCAGTGTGTAAATCATAAAGGACCTATCGTTAATTTAGATATGAAAAACCGCATCAACGAAATACATGAACGTATAAATATTGTATACAGTCCAGGTATCGTTTATTTGTAACACCGTTGTTAGATACGGTGTGTAAATCATAAAGGACTACTAGCGTTAATTTAGATATGAAAAACCGCATCAACGAAATACATGAACGTATAAATATTGTACAGTCAGGTATCGTTTATTTGTAACACCGTTGTTAGATACGGTGTGTAAATCATAAAGGACCTATCATTAATTTAGATATGAAAAACCGCATGTAGAAATACATGAACGTAAAAATATTGTATACCGTCCAGGTATCGTTTATTTGAAACACCGTTGTTAGATACGGTGTAAATCATAAAGGACCTATCGTTAATTTAGATAAACCGCATCAGCGAAATACATGAACGTAAAAATATTGTATACCGTCCAGGTATCGTTTATTTATACTTACCGTTCTTAAGTGCAGATTATTAGCAAATCATAAAGGACCTATCGTTAATTTAGATATGAAAAACCGCATCAACGAAATACTTGAACGTATAAATATTGTATACAGTCCAGGTATCGTTTATTTTGTAACACCGTTGTTAGATACGGTGTGTAAATCATAAAGGACCTATCGTTAATTTAGATATGAAAAACCGCATCAGCGAAATACATGAACGTAAAAATATTGTATACCGTCCAGGTATCGTTTATTTGAAACACCGTTGTTAGATACGGTCTGTAAATCATAAAGGACCTATCGTTAATTTAGATATGAAAAACCTATCAACGAAATACATGGTGTATATAAGTATTGTATACAGTCCATGGGTATCGTTTTAGCACTTAACACCGTTTGTTAGATGATTGTGTAAATCATAAAGGACCTATGTTCGTTTAGATACATCTACATCGGCGAAATACATGAACGTAAAAATATTGCTCATCTGCCATTCAGGTATCGTTTATTTAAAACACCTTTTATTAGATACGGTGTGTAAATCATAAAGGACCTATCGTTAATTTAGATATGAAAAACCTCATCAACGAAATACATGAACGTAGAAATATTTGGCCATACAGTCCAGGTATCGTTTATTTGTAACACCGTTGTTAGATACGGTGTGTAAATCATAAAGGACCTATCGTTCATTTAGATATGAAAAACCGCATCAACGAACGATATAAATATTGTATACAGTCCAGGTATCGTTTATTTGTAACACCGTTGATACGGTGTATGGAAATCATAAAGGACCTATCGTTAATTTAGATATGAAAAACCGCATCAACGAAATACATGAACGTATAAATATTTTTCTGGTCAAATTATAGTTTATTTGTAACACCGTTGTTAGATACGATTATTGTAAATCATAAAGGACCTATCGTTAATTTAGATATGAAAAACCGCATCAACAAAATACATGAACGTATAAATATTGTATACCGTCCAGGTATCATATGCGTTTGTTTGAAACACCGTTGTTAGATACGGTGTGTAAATCATAAAGGACCTATCGTTAATTTAGATATGAAAAACCGCATCAACAAAATCATGAACATGTAAATGTATATACCGGTCCAATTGTCGTTTGTTGTAACACCGTTGTTAGATACGGTGTGTAAATCATAAAGGACCTATCGTTAATTTAGATAAAAACCGCATCAGCAAGTAGTTAATATAAATATTTGTATACAGTCCAGGTATCATTTATTTGTAACACCGTTGTTAGATACGGTGTGTAAATCATAAAGAACCTATCGTTGGTGAAATATAGAAAAACCGCATCAACAAAACACATGAACGTATAAATATTGTATACAGTCCAGGTATCGTTTATTTGTAACACCGTTGTTAGATACGGTGTGTAAATCATAAAGGACCTATCGTTAATTTAGATATAAAAAGCCATCAACAATACATGAACGTATAAATATTTATTATCAGTCTCCGGGTATCGTTTTATTTGTAACACCGTTGTTAGATACGGTGTGCCCGTCATAAAGGACCTATCGTTAATTTAGATATGAAAAACCGCATCAACGAAATACATGAACGTATAAATATTATTACGGTCAGGTATCGTTTATTTGTAACACCGTTGTTAGATACGGTGTGTAAATCATAAAGGACCTATCGTTAATTTAGATATGAAAAACCGCATCAACGAAATACATGGACAATATAAATGATATCTATACAGTCAGAGTATCGTTTATTTGTAACACCGTTGATGAATTACGTTGTGTAAATCATAAAGGACAACTGTCGTTAATTTAGATGCAAAAACCGCATCAACAGAAATACATGAACGTATAAATGTCGCTATACCGTCCAGGTATAGTTTATTTGAAACACCGTTGTTATATACGGTGTGTAAATCCTCAAGGACCTATCGTTAATTTAGATATGAAAAACCGCATCAACGAAATACAGACGTATAAATGTCATATGCCGTCCAGGTATAGTTTATTTGAAACGTTGTTAGATGCAGTTATTGTAAATCATAAAGGACCTATCGTTAATTTAGATATGAAAAACCGCATCAACGAAATACATGAACAATATAAATGGCCTTATACCGTCCGGGTATGGTTTATTTATTACCGTTGTTATATGCGATTATTGTAAATCTAAAGGACCTATCGTTAATTTAGATATGAAAAACCGCATCAACGAAGTAACTGAACGCCAATATAAATAATATACCGTCAGGTATAGTTTATTTGAAACACAGTTGTTAGATACGGTGTGTAAATCATAAAGGACCTATCGTTAATTTAGATATAGAAAAATAGCATCAACAATGCACTTGAACATAAATATTGTATACAGTCCAGGTATCGTTTATTTGTAACACCGTTATTGAAATGCGGTATGTAAATCATAGACCTATCGTTATTGAATATGAAAAATAACATCAACGAAATACATGAACATTATAAATATTGCTGGTCCAGGTATCGTTTATTTGTAACACCGTTGTTAAATGCAGTGCTTATCAAATATAAAGGACCTATCGTTAATTTAGATATGAAAAACCGCATCAACGAAATACATAGACGTATAAATGTTGTATACAGTCCAGGTATCGTTTATTTGTAACTACGTTGTTAGATACAGTATTGTAAATCATAAAGGACCTGTCGTTAATTTAGATATGAAAAACCATCAACGAACGTATAAATGACATATACAGTCCAGGTATCGTTTACATAACTGCGTTATTAGATACGGTGTGTAAATCATAAAGGACATATCGTTAATTTAGATATGAAAAACCGCATCAACGAAATGCATGAACGTATAAATATTGTATACAGTCCAGGTATCGTTTATTTGTAACACCGTTATTAGATCGTGTGTAAATCATAAAGGACCTGTCGTTAATTTAGATATGAAAAACCGCATCAACGAAATGCATGAGCAATATAATGTTTCTTTATACCGTCCAGGTATAGTTTTTGGCTGAAACACCGTTGTTATATACGGTGTGTAAATCGCCTATCGTTAATTTAGATATGAAAAACCGCATCAACGAAATACATGAACGTATAAATGGCAGCATACCGTCCAGGTATGGTTTTATTTTGAAACACCGTTGTTAGATACGGTGTATAGTATAAAGGACCTATCGTTAATTTAGATATGAAAAATCGCATCAACGAAATACATGAACGTATAAATATTGTATACCGTCGGTTGTTATAGTTTATTTGAAACACCGTTGTTAGATACGGTGTGTAAATCATAAAGGACCTATCGTTAATTTAGATATGAAAAACCGCATCAACGAAATACATGAACGTATAAATATTGTATACGTCAGAGTATAGTTTATTTAAAACACCGTTGTTAGATACGGTGTGTAAATCATAAAGGACTATCGTTAATTTAGATATGAAAAACCACATCAACAGAAATACATGAACGTATAAATATTGTATACCGTCAGGTATAGTTTATTTTATTACCGTTGTTAGATACGGTGTGTAAATCATAAAGGACCTATCGTTAATTTAGATATGAAAAACCGCATCAACGAAATACACCGAACGTATAAATATTGTATGTCAGGTATAGTTTATTTAAAACACCGTTGTTGTATACGGTGTGTAAATCATAAAGGACCTATCGTTAATTTAGATATGAAAAACCGCATCAACGAAATACATGAACGTATAAATATTGTATACCGTCCAGGTATAGTTTATTGAAGCTGCCGTTGTTAGATACGATTAGTGGCAAATCATAAAGGACCTATCGTTAATTTAGATATGAAAAACCGCATCAACGAAATACATGAACGTATAAATATTGTATACCGTCAGTACATAGTTTATTTAACACCGTTGTTATATACGGTGTGTAAATCATAAAGGACCTATCGTTAATTTAGATATGAAAAACCGCATCAACGAAATACACTTAGACGTATAAATATTGTATACCGTCCAGGTATAGTTTATTTAAAACACCGTTGTTATATACGGTGTGTAAATCATAAAGGACCTATCGTTAATTTAGATATGAAAAACCGCGCATCAACGAAATACATGAACGTATAAATATTGTATACGCTCCAGGTATAGTTTATTTGAAACACCGTTGTTATATACGGTGTGTAAATCATAAAGGACCTATCGTTAATTTAGATATGAAAAACCGCATCAACGAAATACATGAACGTATAAATATTGTATACCGTCTAGAATTATAGTTTATTAATACCATTGTTATATACGGTGTACCAAATCATAAAGGACCTATCGTTAATTTGAATACACTTAGAAGAAACCGCATCAACGAAATACATGAACGTATAAATATTGTATACGTCCGGGTATAGTTTATTTGAAGCACCGTTGTTAGATACGGTGTGTAAATCATAAAGGACCTATCGTTAATTTAGATATGAAAAGCCGCATCAACGAAATACATGAACGTATAAATATTGCATACCGTCCAGGTATAGTTTATTTGAAACACCGTTGTTAGATGCCGATTATGCTTAATCTATAAAGGACCTATCGTTAATTTAGATATGGCGAAAACCATCAACGAAATACATGAACGTATAAATATTGTATACCGTCCAGGTATAGTTTATTTAAAGCCTGATTTATTATATACGGTGTATGGAAATCATAAAGGACCACTCGTTAATTTAGATATGAAAAACCGCATCAACGAAATACATGAACGTATAAATATTGTATACCGTCCAGGTATAGTTTTATTTGAAACACGTTGTTATATACGGTGTGTAAATCATAAAGGACTATCGTTAATTTAGATATGAAAAACCGCATCAACGAAATACATGAACGTATAAATATTGTATACCAAATGTCCAAGGTATAGTTTATTTGAAACACCGTTGTTATATACGGTGTGTAAATCATAAAGGACCTATCGTTAATTTAGATATGAAAAACCGCATCAACGAAATACATGAACGTATAAATATTGTATACCGTCCAGGTATAGATTTATTTAAAACACCGTTGTTATATACGGTGGTATGATATTGAGACCTATCGTTAATTTAGATATGAAAAACCGCATCAACGAAATACACTTAGACGATATAAATATTAATATACCGTCCAGGTATAGTTTATTTGAAACACCGTTGTTAGATACGGTGTGTAAATCATAAAGGACCTATCGTTAATTTAGATATGAAAAACCGCATCAACGAAATACATGAACGTATAAATGTTGTATACTGATCCAGGTATCGTTTATTTGTAACACCGTTGTTAGATACGATTATTGTAAATCATAAAGGACCTATCGTTAATTTAGATATGAAAAACCGCATCAACGAAATACATGAACGTATAAATATTGTATACGGTGGAGGTATCGATTTATTTATAACACTACGTTATTGACCGATTATTGTAAATCATAAAGGACCTATCGTTAATTTAGATATGAAAAAGCATCAACGAAATACATGAACGTATAAATATTGTATACAGTCCAGGTATCGTTTATTTACGCTTACCATTCGTTAGATACGGTGTGTAAATCATAAAGGACCTATCGTTAATTTAGATATGAAAAACATATCAACGAAATACGAACATTATAAATATTGTATACCGTCCAGGTATAGTTTATTCCGGCTACCGTTGTTATATACGGTGTGTAAATCATAAAGGACCTATCGTTAATTTAGATATGAAAAACCGCATCAACGAAATACATGAACGTATAAATATTGTATACCGTCCATTCGTTTATTTAAACACAGTTCTTATATGCAGTGTGTAAATCATAAAGGACCTATCGTTAATTTAGATATGAAAAACACGTAAACGAAATACATGAACGTATAAATATTGTATGCCGTCCAGGTATAGTTTATTTAGAAAACATACGTTGTTATAACGCGGTGTATATTAAATCTCAAAAATTCCTATCGTTAATTTAGATACTGAAAAACCGCATCAACGAAATACATGAACGTATAAATATTGTATACCGTCCAGGTATAGTTTATTTGAAACACCGTTGTTAGATACGGTGTGTAAATCTAAGACTTATCGTTAATTTAGATATGAAAACCAACATGTTAAATACATAGAACGTATAAATATTGTATACCGTCCAGTGGTTTATTTAAAACACCGTTATTTATATACGGTGTGTAAATCATAAAGGACCTATCGTTAATTTAGATATGAAAAACCGCATCAACCGAAATACATGAACGTATAAATATTATACCGTCCAGGTATAGTTTTATTTGTTGCATAGTTGTTATACGGTGTATCGATATAAAGGACTATCGTTAATTTAGATATGAAAAACCACATCAACGAAATACTTGAACATGTGCCAGCATACCGTCCAGGTATAGTTTATTTGAAACACCGTTGTTATGCCGTGTGTAAATCATAAAGGACCCTCGTTAATTTAGATATGAAAAACCGCATCAACGAAATACATGAACCGTATAAATGGCTAATATGCAATCCAGGTATAGTTTATTGAAACGCCGTTGTTATATACGGTGTGTAAATCATAAAGGACCTATCGTTAATTTAGATATAGAAAACCGCATCAACGAAATACATAGACGTATAAATATTGTATACAGTCCAGGTATCCGTTTATTTGCTGTACAAATTTGTTGAATACGATTATTGTAAATCATAAAGGACCTATCGTTAATTTAGATATGAAAAACCGCATCAACGAAATACATGAACGTATAAATATTGTGCTTATGCCAAATAAAATTATAGTTTATTTAAGCTTACCGTTGTATATACGGTGTGTAAATCATAAAGCACCTATCGTTAATTTAGATATGAAAAACCGCATCAACGAAATACATGAACGTATAAATATTGTATACAGTCCAGGTATCGTTTATTTATACTTTCCATTGTTAGATACGATTATTGTAAATCATAAAGGACCTATCGTTAATTTAGATATGAAAAACCGCATCAACGAAATACATGAACGTATCAATATTGTATACAGTCCGAATTACATCGTTTATTTTGTAACACTGCGTTGTTAGATGATGTGTAAATCAAGACCTATCGTTAATTTAGATATGAAAAACCGCATCAACGAAATACATGAACGTATAAATATTGTATACCGTCCGGAGTATAGTTTATTTGAAACACCGTTGTTAGATACGGGTATTGTAAATCATAAAGGACCTATCGTTAATTTAGATATGAAAAACCGCATCAACGAAATACATGAACGTATAAATATTGTATACCGTCCAGGGTATAGTTTATTTGAAACACCGTTGTTATATACGGTGTGTAAATCTATGAGACCTATCGTTATTTTAGATATGAAAAACCGCATCAACGAAATACATGAACGTATAAATATTGTATACCGTCCAGGTATAGTTTATTTTGAAACACCGTTGTTATATGCGGTGTGTAAATCATAAAGGACCTATCGTTAATTTAGATATGAAAAACCGCATCGAAATACATGAACGTATAAATATTGTATACCGTCCAGGTATAGTTTATTTGAAACACCGTTGACACCGCACGGTGTGTAAATCATAAAGGACCTATCGTTAATTTAGATATGAAAAACCGCATCAACGAAATACATGAACGTATAAATATTGTATACCGTCCAGGTATAGTTTATTTGAAACACCGTTGTTATATACGGTGTATAAATCATAAAAGGACCTATCGTTAATTTAGATATGAAAAACCGCATCAACGAAATACATGAACGTATAAATATTGTATACAGTCCAGGTATCGTTTATTTGTAACTGAATTGTTAGATACGGTGTGTAAATCATAAAGGACCTATCGTTAATTTAGATATGAAAAACCGCATCAACGAAATACATGAACGTATAAATATTGTATACCGTCCAGGTATAGTTTATTTAAAACACCGTTGTTATATACAGGTGTAAATCATAAAGGACCTATCGTTAATTTAGATATGAAAAACCGCATCAACGAAATACATGAACGTATAAATATTGGCCATACAGTCAGGTATCGTTTATTTGTAACACCGTTGTTAGATACGATGTAAATCATAAAGGACCTATCGTTAATTTAGATGAAAAACCGCATCAGCTTGAAATACGCAGACGTATAAATATTGCTTATACAGTCGAACTAATAATTTATTTATAGCACCGTTGTTAGATACAGTGTGTAAATCATAAAGGACCTATCGTTAATTTAGATGAAGAAAATGCGTAACGAAATGCATGAGCGTATAAATGTTGTATACCGTCCAGGGTATGGTTTATTTGAAACACCGTTGTTATATACGGTGTGTAAATCATAAAGGACCTATCGTTAATTTAGATATGAAAAACCGCATCAACGAAATACATGAACGTATAAATATTGTATACCGTCCAGGTATAGTTTATTTGAAGCACCTACGTTGTTATATGCGGTGTGTAAATCATAAAGGACCTATCGTTAATTTAGATATGAAAAACCGCATCAACGAAATACATGAACGTATAAATATTGTATACAGTCCAGGTATCTGTTCCTTTGTAACACCATTGTTAGATACGGTGTGTAAATCATAAAGGACCTATCGTTAATTTAGATATGAAAAACCGCATCAACTTAAAGAATACATGAACGTATAAATGTGTATACAGTCCAGGTATCGTTTATTTGTAACACCGTTGTTAGATACGGTGTGTAAATCATAAAGGACCTATCGTTAATTTAGGTATGAAAAACCGCATCAGCTTGAAATACATGAACGTATAAATATTGTATACCGTCAGGTATAGTTTATTTGAAACACCGTTGTTATATACGCTGTGTAAATCATAAAGGACCCTATCGTTAATTTAGATATGAAAAACCGCATCAACGAAATACATGAACGTATAAATATTGTATACCGTCCAGGTATAAGTTTATTTAAACCTGCGTTGTTAAGTACAGTGTGTAAATCATAAAGGACCTATCGTTAATTTAGATATGAAAAACCGCATCAACCTAAAATACATGAACGTATAAATATTGTATACAGTCCAGGTATCGTTTATTTGTAACACCGTTGTTTATATACGTTGTGTAAATCATAAAGGACCTATCGTTAATTTAGATATGAAAAACCGCATCAACGAAATACATGAACGTATAAATATTGTATACAGTCCAGGTATCGTTTATTTGTAACACCGTTGTTATATACGTTGTGTAAATCATAAAGGACCTATCGTTAATTTAGATATGAAAAACCGCATCAACGAAATACATGAACGTATAAATATTGTATACAGTCCAGGTATCGTTTATTTGTAACACCGTTGTTATATACGTTGTGTAAATCATAAAGGACCTATCGTTAATTTAGATATGAAAAACCGCATCAGCAAGAAATACATGGGCATAAAAATATTGTATACCGTCCAGGTATCGTTTATTTTGTAACACCGTTGTTATACAGTGTTTAAATCATAAAGGAACTATCGTTAATTTAGATATGAAAAACCGCATCAACGAAATACATGAACGTGTAAATATTGTATACAGTCCAGGTATCGTTTGTTGCAACACCGTTGTTATATACGTTGTGTAAATCATAAAGGACCTATCGTTAATTTAGATATGAAAAACCGCATCAACGAAATACATGAACGTAAATATTGTATACAGTCCAGATATCGTTTATTTGTAACACCGTTGTTATACGTTGTGTAAATCATAAAGGACCTATCGTTAATTTAGATATGAAAAACCGCATCAACGAAATACATGAACGTATAAATATTGTATACAGTCAGGTATCGTTTATTTGTAACACCGTTGTTATATACGTTGTGTAAATCATAAAGGACCTATCGTTAATTTAGATATGAAAACCGCATCAACGAAATACATGAACGTATAAATATTGTATAGCCACAGTCCAGGTATCGTTTGTTGTAACACCGTTGTTATATGCGTTGTGTAAATCATAAAGGACCTATCGTTAATTTAGATGAAAAACCGCATCAGCAGGCTTACATGAACGTATAAATATTGTATACAGTCCAGGTATCGTTGTTGTAACACCGTTGTTAGATACGGTGTGTAAATCATAAAGGACCTATCGTTAATTTAGATATGAAAAACCGCATCAACGAAAATACATGAACGTATAAATATTGTATACCGTCCAGGTATCGTTTATTTGTAACACAGTTGTTAGATACGGTGTGTAAATCATAAAGGACCTATCGTTAATTTAGATATGAAAAACCGCATGAACGAAAGAAATACACGAACGTATAAATATTGTATACGGTCTGGGTATGATTTTATTTGTAACACCGTTGTTATATACGTTGTGTAAATCATAAAGGACCTATCGTTAATTTAGATATGAAAAACCGCATCAACGAAATACATGAACGTATAAATATTGTATACAGTCCAGGTATCGTTTATTTGTAACACCGTTGTTATATACGTTGTGTAAGTCATAAAAGGACCTATCATTAATTTAGATATGAAAAACCGCATCAACGAAATACATGAACGTATAAATATTGTATACAGTCCAGGTATCGTTTATTTGTAACACCGTTGTTAGATACGGTGTGTAAATCATAAAGGACCTATCGTTAATTTAGATATGAAAAACCGCATCAACGAAATACATGAACGTATAAATATTGTATACCGTCCAGGTATCGTTTATTTAACACCGTTGTTAGATACGGTGTGTAAATCATAAAGGACCTATCGTTAATTTAGATATAGAAAAACCGCATCCGTAAATATGAACATTAAAATATTGTATACCGTCCAGGTATCGTTTATTTGTAACACCGTTGGTAGATACGGTGTGTAAATCATAAAGGACCTATCGTTAATTTAGATATGAAAAACCGCATCAACGAAATACATGAACGTATAAATAATGCATACCTCCAGGTATCGTTTTATTTGTAACACCGTTGTTATATACACGTTGTAAATCATAAAGGACCTATCGTTAATTTAGATATGAAAAACCGCATCAACGAAATACATGAACGTATAAATATTGTATACAGTCCAGGTATCGTTTATTTGTAATACGTTGTTATATACGTTGTGTAAATCGCAAAGGACCTATCGATTAATTTAGATATGAAAAACCGCATCATGAAATACATGAACGTATAAATATTGTATACAGTCCAGGTATCGTTTATTTGTAACACCGTTGTTAGATGCAGTATTATGAAATCATAAAGGACCTATCGTTAATTTAGATATGAAAAACCGCATCAACGAAATACATGAACGTATAAATATTGTGTCAGGTATCGTTGTTGTAACACCGTTGTTAGATACGGTGTGTAAATCATAAAGGACCTATCGTTAATTTAGATATGAAAAACCGCATCAGCAAAATACATGAACGTAAAAATATTGTATACCGTCAGGTATCGTTTATTTAACACCGTTGTTAGATACGGTGTGTAAATCATAAAGGACGCCTATCGTTAATTTAGATATGAAAAACCGCATCAACGAAATACATGAACGTATAAATATTGTATACAGTCAGGTATCTCATTTTATTTGTAACACCGTTGTTAGATACGGTGTGTAAATCATAAAGGACCTATCGTTAATTTAGATGTGAAAAACCACATCAACGAAATACATGAACGTATAAATATTATATGCAGTCAGGTATCGTTTATTTGTAACACCGTTGTTATATACATTGTAAATCATAAAGGACCTATCGTTAATTTAGATATGAAAAACCGCATCAACGAAATACATGAACGTATAAATATTGTATACAGTCGGTACTCGTTTATTTGTAACACCGTTGTTAGATACGGTGTATAAATCTCTGGAATATCGTTAATTTAGATATGAAAAACCACCATCAACAAAATACATGAACGTATAAATATTGTATACAGTACAGGTATCGTTTGTTGTCTTTACCGTTGTTAGATACGGTGTGTAAATCATAAAGGACCTATCGTTAATTTAGATATATGAAAAATACATCAACGAAATACATGAACGTATAAATGGCCATGCCTTACAGTCCGGAAGTATCGTTTATTTATATTTACACCGTTGTTAGATACGGTGTGTAAATCATAAAGGACCTATCGTTAATTTAGATATGAAAAACCGCATCAACGAAATACACGTGGACGTATAAATATTGTATACCGTCCAGGTATAGTTTATTTGAAACACCGTTGTTATATACGGTGTGTAAATCATAAAGGACCTATCGTTAATTTAGATATGAAAAACCGCATCAACGAAATACATGAACGTATAAATATTGTATACAGTCCAGGTATCGTTTATTTGTAACACCGTTGTTATATACGATGTTTAAATCATAAAGGACCTATCGTTAATTTAGATATGAAAAACCGCATCAACGAAATACATGAACGTATAAATATTGTATACAGTCCAGGTATCGTTTATTGTAACACCGTTGTTAGATACGGTGTGTAAATCATAAAGGACCTATCGTTAATTTAGATATGAAAAACCGCATCAACGAAATACATGAACGTATAAATATTGTATACCGTCCAGGTATCGTTTTATTTAACACCGTTGTTAGATACGGTGTGTAAATCGCAAAGGACCTATCGTTAATTTAGATATGAAAAACCGCATCAGCAAAATACATGAACGTAAATATTGTATACCGTCCAGGTATCGTTTATTTGTAACACCGTTTGATACGGTGTGTAAATCATAAAGGACCTATCGTTAATTTAGATATGAAAAACCGCATCAACGAAATACGAACGTATAAATATTGTATACACTCCAGGTATCGTTTTATTTGTAACACCGTTGTTAGATACGGTGTGTAAATCATAAAGGACCTATCGTTAATTTAGATATGAAAAACCGCATCAACGAAATACATGAACGTATAAATATTGTATACAGTCCAGGTATCATTTATTTGTAACACCGTTGTTATATACGTTGTGTAAATCATAAAGGACCTATCGTTAATTTAGATATGAAAAACCGCATCAACGAAATACATGAACGTATAAATATTGTATACAGTCAAGGTATCGTTTATTTGTAACACCGTTGTTATATACGTTGTGTAAATCATAAAGGACCTATCGTTAATTTAGATATGAAAACCGCATCAACGAAATACATGAACGTATAAATATTGTATACAGTCAGGTATCGTTTATTTGTAACACCGTTGTTAGATACGGTGTGTAAATCATAAAGGACCTATCGTTAATTTAGATACTGAAAAACGCATCAACGAAATACATGAACGTATAAATATTGTATACCGTCCAGGTATCGTTTATTTGTAACACCGTTGTTAGATACGGTGTGTAAATCATAAAGGACCTATCGTTAATTTAGATATGAAAAACCGCATCAACGAAATACATGAACTCATATATATTGTATACAGTCCAGGTATGTTTGTTGTAACACCGTTGTTAGATACGGTGTGTAAATATAAAGGACCTATCGTTAATTTAGATATGAAAAACCGCATCAGCGAAATACATGAACGTATAAATATTGTATACAGTCCAGGTATCGTTTATTTATAACACCGTTGTTATATACGGTGTGTAAATCATAAAGGACCTATCGTTAATTTAGATATGGAAAACGCATCAACGAAATACATGAACGTATAAATGTTGTATACAGTCCAGGTATCGTTTATTTGTAACACCGTTGTTATATGCAGTGTGCTTAAATCATAAAGGACCACCTCGTTAATTTAGATATGAAAAACCGCATCAACGAAATACATGAACGTATAAATATTGTATACAGTCCAGGTATCGTTTATTTGTATTTACCGTTGTTATATACGGTGTGTAAATCATAAAGGACCTATCGTTAATTTAGATATGAAAAACCGCATCAGCGAAATACATGAACGTAAAAATATTGTATACCGTCCGGGTATCACGTTTATTGCAACACTGTTGTTATATACGGTGTGTAAATCATAAAGGACCTATCGTAAATTTAGATATGAAAAACCGCATCAATGAAAATACATGAACAAAATATTGTATACCGTCCAGGTATCGTTTATTTGTAACACCGTTGTTATATACGGTGTGTAAATCATAAAGGACCTATCGTTAATTTAGATATGAAAAACCGCATCAGCGAAATACATGAGCGTAAAAAAATATTGTATACCGTCAGGTATCGTTTATTTGCAACACACTGTTGTTATATACGGTATTGTAAATCATAAAGGACCTATCGTAAATTTAGATATGAAAAGCCGCATCAGCGAAATACATGAACGTAAAAATATTGTATACCGTCCAGGTATCGTTTTATTTGTAACACCGTTGTTATATACGGTGTGTAAATCATAAAGGATATATCCATTAAATTTAGACAAAAGCCGCATCAGCGAAATACATGAACGTAAATATTGTATACCGTCAGTTCGTTTATTTGTAACACCGTTGTTGAATACGGTGTGTAAATCATAAAGGACCTATCGTTAATTTAGATATGAAAAACCGCATCAGCGAAATACATGAACGTAAAAATATTGTATACCGTCCAGGTATCGTTTATTTGCAACACTGTTGTTATATACGGTGTTTAAATCGCAAAGGACCTATCGTTAATTTAGATATGGCGACGCATCCACGAAATACATGAACGTAAAAATATTGTATCCCGTCCAGGTATCGTTTATTTGTAACACCGTTGTTATATACGGTGTGTAAATCATAAAGGACCTATCGTTAATTTAGATATGAAAAACCGCATCAGCGAAATACATGAGCGTAAAAATATTGTATACCGTCCAGGTATCGTTTATTTGCACCACTGTTGTTATATACGGTGTGTAAATCATAATATACCTATCGTAAATTTAGATATGAAAAACCGCATCAGCGAAATACATGAGCGTAAAAATATTGTATACCGTCCAGGTATCGTTTATTTGAAACACCGTTGTTATATAAGGTGTGTAAATCATAAAGGACCTATCGTTAATTTAGATATGAAAAACCGCATCAGCGAAATACATGAGCGTAAAAATATTGTATACCGTCCAGGTATCGTTTATTTGCAACACTGTTGTTATATACGGTGTGTAAATCATAAAGGACCCATCGTTAATTTAGATATGAAAAACCGCATCAGCAAAATACATGAACGTAAAAATATTGTATACAGTCCAGGTATCGTTTATTTGTAACACCGTTGTTATATACGGTGTTTAAATCATAAAGGAACTATCGTTAATTTAGATATGAAAAACCGCATCAACGAAATACATGAACGTATAAATATTGTATACCGTCCAGGTATAGTTTATTTGTAACACTGTTATTATATACGGTGTTTAAATCATAAAGGAACTATCGTTAATTTAGATATGAAAAACCGCATCCACGAAATACATGAACGTAAAAATATTGTATACCGTCCAGGTATCGTTTATTTGTAACACCGTTGTTATATACGGTGTGTAAATCATAAAGGACCTATCGTTAATTTAGATATGAAAAACCGCACCAACGAAATACATGAACGTAAAAATATTGTATACCGTCCAGGTATCGTTTATTTGTAACACCGTTGTTATATACGGTGTGTAAATCATAAACGACCTATCGTTAATTTGGATATGAAAAACCGCACCAACGAAATACATGAACGTAAAAATATTGTATACCGTCCAGGTATCGTTTATTTGTAACACCGTTGTTATATACGGTGTTTAAATCATAAAGGACCTATCGTTAATTTAGATATGAAAAACCGCATCAGCGAAATACATGAACGTAAAAATATTGTATACCGTCCAGGTATCGTTTATTTGTAACACTGTTATTATATACGGTGTGTAAATCATAAAAGACCTATCGTTAATTTAGATATGAAAAACCACATCAGCGAAATACATGAACGTAAAAATATTGTATACCGTCCAGGTATCGTTTATTTGTAACACCGTTGTTATATACGATGTTTAAATCATAAAGGAACTATCGTTAATTTAGATATGAAAAACCGCATCAGCGAAATACATGAGCGTAAAAATATTGTATACCGTCCAGGTATCGTTTATTTGAAACACCGTTGTTATATAAGGTGTGTAAATCATAAAGGACCTATCGTTAATTTAGATATGAAAAACCGCATCAGCGAAATACATGAGCGTAAAAATATTGTATACCGTCCAGGTATCGTTTATTTGCAACACTGTTGTTATATACGGTGTGTAAATCATAAAGGACCCATCGTTAATTTAGATATGAAAAACCGCATCAGCAAAATACATGAACGTAAAAATATTGTATACAGTCCAGGTATCGTTTATTTGTAACACCGTTGTTATATACGGTGTTTAAATCATAAAGGAACTATCGTTAATTTAGATATGAAAAACCGCATCAACGAAATACATGAACGTATAAATATTGTATACCGTCCAGGTATAGTTTATTTGTAACACTGTTATTATATACGGTGTTTAAATCATAAAGGAACTATCGTTAATTTAGATATGAAAAACCGCATCAACGAAATACATGAACGTATAAATATTGTATACCGTCCAGGGTATAGTTTATTTGTAACACTGTTATTATATACGGTTTTTAAATCATAAAGGACCTATCGTTAATTTAGATATGAAAAACCGCATCAGCGAAATACATGAGCGTAAAAATATTGTATACCGTCCAGGTATCGTTTATTTGCAACACTGTTGTTATATACGGTGTGTAAATCATAAAGGACCCTTCGTTAATTTAGATATGAAAAACCGCATCAGCAAAATACATGAACGTAAAAATATTGTATACAGTCCAGGTATCGTTTATTTGTAACACCGTTGTTATATACGGTGTTTAAATCATAAAGGACCTATCGTTAATTTAGATATGAAAAACCGCATCAGCGAAATACATGAACGTAAAAATATTGTATACCGTCCAGGTATCGTTTATTTGCAACACTGTTGTTATATACGGTGTGTAAATCATAAAGGACCTATCGTAAATTTAGATATGAAAAACCGCATCAGCGAAATACATGAACGTAAAAATATTGTATACCGTCCAGGTATCGTTTATTTGTAACACCGTTGTTATATACGGTGTGTAAATCATAAAGGACCTATCGTTAATTTAGATATGAAAAACCGCATCAGCGAAATACATGAGCGTAAAAATATTGTATACCGTCCAGGTATCGTTTATTTGCAACACTGTTGTTATATACGGTGTGTAAATCATAAAGGACCTATCGTAAATTTAGATATGAAAAACCGCATCAGCGAAATACATGAACGTAAAAATATTGTATACCGTCCAGGTATCGTTTATTTGTAACACCGTTGTTATATACGGTGTGTAAATCATAAAGGACCTATCGTAAATTTAGATATGAAAAACCGCATCAGCGAAATACATGAACGTAAAAATATTGTATACCGTCCAGGTATCGTTTATTTGTAACACCGTTGTTAGATACGGTGTGTAAATCATAAAGGACCTATCGTTAATTTAGATATGAAAAACCGCATCAGCGAAATACATGAACGTAAAAATATTGTATACCGTCCAGGTATCGTTTATTTGCAACACTGTTGTTATATACGGTGTTTAAATCATAAAGGACCTATCGTTAATTTAGATATGAAAAACCGCATCCACGAAATACATGAACGTAAAAATATTGTATCCCGTCCGGTATCGTTTATTTGCCCAACACCGTTGTTATATGCGGTGTGTAAATCATAAAGGACCTATCGTTAATTTAGATATGAAAAACCGCATCCAGCAGAAATACGCCGAGCGTAAAAATATTGTATACCGTCCAGGTATCGTTTATTGCACCACTGTTGTTATATACGGTGTAAATCATAATATTACTATCGTAAATTTAGATATGAAAAACCGCATCAGCAGAAGCCACATGAGCGGCAAAAATATTGTATACCGTCCGGGTATCGTTTATTTGAAACACCGTTATATAAGGTGTGTAAATCATAAGGAACCTATCGTTAATTTGAATGTAGAAAAGCTTGCATCGGCAAAATACATGAGCGTAAAAATATTGTATACGCGTCCAGGTATCGTTTGCTTTAACTGTTGTTATATACAGTGTAAATCATAAAGGACCCATCGTTAATTTAGATATGAAAAACTGCGTCAGCAAAATACATGAACGTAAAAATATTGCTCTGGTCGGGTATCGTTTATTTTATGTACCGTTGTTATATGCAGTGTTTAAATCCTAAAGGAACTATCGTTAATTGAATGCATAAAACCGCATCAACAAAATACATGAACGTATAAATATTGTATGCCGTGAGTATGGTTATTGTAACACTGTTCTTCTTACGGTGTTTAAATCGCAAAGGAACTATCGTTAATTTAGATATGAAAAACTACACATCAAAATACATGAACGTAAAAATATTGTATGCCGTCCCGAAATATATCATTTTATTATAACACCATTGTTATATGCAGTGTGTAAATCATAAGAGACCTATCGTTAATTTTTAGATATGAAAAACCGCACCAACGAGAAATACATGAACGTAAAAATATTGTACCGTCGGGTATCGTTTATTTGTAACACCGTTGTTATATACGGTGTATGCAAATCGTAAACGACCTATCGTTAATTTGGATATGAAAAACCGCACCAACGAAATACATGAACGTAAAAATATTGTATACCGTCCAGGTATCGTTTATTTGTAACACCGTTGTTATATACAGTGTTTAAATCATAAAGGACCTATCGTTAATTTAGATATGAAAAACCGCATCAGCGAAATACGTAAACGTAAAAATATTGTATACCGTCCAGGTATCATTTATTTATAACACTGTTATTATGTAAATTGTGTAAATCATAAAAGACCTATCGTTAATTTAGATATGAAAAACCACATCAGCGAAATACATGAACGTAAAAATATTGTATACCGTCCAGGTATCGTTTATTTGTAACACCGTTGTTATATACGATGTTTAAATCATAAAGGAACTATCGTTAATTTAGATATGAAAAACCGCATCAGCGAAATACATGAGCGTAAAAATATTGTATACCGTCCAGGTATCGTTTATTTGAAACACCGTTGTTATATAAGGTGTGTAAATCATAAAGGACCTATCGTTAATTTAGATATGAAAAACCGCATCAGCGAAATACATGAACGTAAAAATATTGTATACCGTCCAGGTATCGTTTATTTGTAACACTGTTATTATATACGGTGTGTAAATCATAAAAGACCTATCGTTAATTTAGATATGAAAAACCACATCAGCGTAATACATGAACGTAAAAATATTGTATACCGTCCAGGTATCGTTTATTTGTAACACCGTTGTTATATACGATGTTTAAATCATAAAGGAACTATCGTTAATTTAGATATGAAAAACCGCATCAGCGAAATACATGAGCGTAAAAATATTGTATACCGTCCAGGTATCGTTTATTTGAAACACCGTTGTTATATAAGGTGTGTAAATCATAAAGGACCTATCGTTAATTTAGATATGAAAAACCGCATCAGCGAAATACATGAGCGTAAAAATATTGTATACCGTCCAGGTATCGTTTATTTGCAACACTGTTGTTATATACGGTGTGTAAATCATAAAGGACCCATCGTTAATTTAGATATGAAAAACCGCATCAGCAAAATACATGAACGTAAAAATATTGTATACAGTCCAGGTATCGTTTATTTGTAACACCGTTGTTATATACGGTGTTTAAATCATAAAGGAACTATCGTTAATTTAGATATGAAAAACCGCATCAACGAAATACATGAACGTATAAATATTGTATACCGTCCAGGTATAGTTTATTTGTAACACTGTTATTATATACGGTGTTTAAATCATAAAGGAACTATCGTTAATTTAGATATGAAAAACCGCATCAACGAAATACATGAACGTATAAATATTGTATACCGTCCAGGTATAGTTTATTTGTAACACTGTTATTATATACGGTTTTTAAATCATAAAGGACCTATCGTTAATTTAGATATGAAAAACCGCATCAGCGAAATACATGAGCGTAAAAATATTGTATACCGTCCAGGTATCGTTTATTTGCAACACTGTTGTTATATACGGTGTGTAAATCATAAAGGACCCTTCGTTAATTTAGATATGAAAAACCGCATCAGCAAAATACATGAACGTAAAAATATTGTATACAGTCCAGGTATCGTTTATTTGTAACACCGTTGTTATATACGGTGTTTAAATCATAAAGGACCTATCGTTAATTTAGATATGAAAAACCGCATCAACGAAATACATGAACGTATAAATATTGTATACCGTCCAGGTATCGTTTATTTGTAACACCGTTGTTATATATACCAAGTTAGAATTCTACTTGAATTCCTTGCATTCACTTGCACATAAATACCCTCGGGAAATGTATTAATCTGTCTCTTCCCTCTTTTCAAGGGTTAAATAAGACAGATTGGGTTCCATTGTCTTGGCTGACAACCAGCTTCCCGAAAAAATAACGGGAACTTACTGAGGGATAATCTTCTGCCCGGTCAGTCATGACTTTTTCGAGACATGATGGCCCAAAGCGTGTATTACGTATAGCTCTTAACTGACTGACTGAAAACAGTAGTTGAAAACATGATTAAGGTTTTTACGGGGTAAAAAGTGGGGGATCAGTTTTATATTGTTATAAAGTAATAAGCTGATCCCCCTCTAATTACTACTTAACAATAAAATACATTTCTTTCCTCTCTATCTATGAGTCAAATAACAGAGCAGATTGTGTTCTATAGCCTTGGCTGGCAACTAGTCTAGCGCAGAAAATAATGGTAACCTGCTGCCCAGTCAGTCATGTACCTTTTGAGACATGATCGCCCTAAACGTGTATCACGTATGACACTGGACTACTGTTATATACAATTTGAATTTCTTCTTTTTGCACACACTATGGATTCCAGGCTTTTCTAACGAACTATTTCACTGGAAAAATCACTACGAATATACGTTGTTTTTTGGTTTTTTCTTAATCAACGGCAGATTTTTTCAGCAGATAACTTAAGACGGAGTCATGATTTTTTGCGTGTGTGCGGACTGTATAAGAGTCACCTTGGCATGTTTGTGCCCACTAAACCTGGCAAAGCATTGTGTACTGAGAAGCGAGTTGAAATATCAGGTTAGATGTTCCATCCACAAATCTAATTCCTTCGCTAATTAGATAAACATCAAATTACAGAAATATGGAAACACACAAATTTTATAAAAAGAAGTGATAGAAAAATCTCAAACGTAATCTCCGTTCTATAATAATAAAAATAATTAAAAAGCATTCACTAATATTCATATGAGTTCGAGCACTTAATTCGTAATCTTGCCAGCATTTAATTTATTTATTTATTTTTTTTCATAAAACATTTAAAACCGAAAATATCAAGGGACGAGGCAGCGGCGGCAAATCTGATTTGATTTTTAATTTTCGTCTTTTTCATGATTTGCACGGTGAAAAAGACAAGAAAGAAGAAAATTAAGAAAAATTAAGAAAGTCGGTGTGGGTAGATAAGGTCGGTGGGGAATGCGACTAAATTTTAACATGGGGATGTTTATTAGAGGGAAAAATTTTCAAAATGATTCATCGCTTTGAAGACAATATCGAAAAAAATATCGCATCTAAATTAACTGAATAAAAGGACAAATATTTTTTTCATTTTGTCAATAATAAAAATACGAGTCCTTTAATCCGACCTAACCGGTCTCATGCCCAAGCCAGATTAGCCATTTGGGGGAATTTTTAGATGTTGCGCACAGATCACAGATATGGAGAACGCAGTACTTTCAATTATTTTATTTTATTTTATTTTTTGTCTGATTTGTTTTCTACGACTTATCAACCCACTCGAATGTTTTAAAACTTAAATGTTTTTCATATTGTAAGATTTTATTTAAATAAGTTTAGTGATACAAATCTTACAAGTTAACTCATACTATGGATAGAAAAGAAATGAATACATACCTTTTTCTAAAGGTTTTTGCACGTAAGAGACTATGACAAAACCAAGTGGAACTGGAAATGAAACTCGGCCCTCTGATTAAAACTTCTGGTGGTTCCATTATGCAATACACACATCGTGTATCCAATCTTACAACAACTGAAATTCCCAAGCGGTCTCCCATCCAAGTACTGATCAAACTCTACGTTGCTTAATTTTGGTGATCGTGTGGCAACTGGTGTTTTAATGTAATAAGGTCGTAAGACTAAAATATTTTTGATTATTTAACATGCCAAAATATCACTCGAGTCATTAAACTCTTCCGATCAACACATGTCTCACAAGTTGGCTTTTTAAAAGAATTTTAATTTTTGAATAAAATTTCCCTAGCAATGGTAAAAAAATTGCCTTGCCTCTTATTTACAAGAATGTTGCTCACACATCCCAAAAATGGAGAACGTAGTAATTTCAATCATTTTATTTCTTTTTTCATTATTTGTTTCATTCGTTTTCTACGGCTTATCAATCCACTCGAATTTTGTAAGATTAAATTTTTATTTCAGATTGTAATATTTCACTTAAATAAGTTTTGTGATACAAATCATACGAGTGAACTCATATTATGGATAGAGAAAAATGCATACATACCTATTTCCAATGTTTTTTAGACGAAAGGGAATATGACAAAAACTAACTGTAATTGGAATCGAAACTCGGCTCTCCGATTAAAAATTCCCTGGGGCCCATTATCCAATACACATCCAAGCTTACAACAATTGAAATTCGCATGAGGTCCCCCATCTAAGTTCTTATCAAACTCTTCTTTTTCTTCTTTTATGTGCCATGTCATTTCAGGAGGTAGTCAATCATGGCTTTCCGTATCTCCCTATTTCTGATGGCTCTTAGCACGCGTTCTTCTGTTACACCACACAACCCACGTTCCGTCATCCACCTGATCTGGTCCTTCAAAAATGTTATCCGCTGCTTTCCCCTGTCTCTTTTCCTCTCTAGCTGGCCTGTTAGTATCAGGTTCACCAAGCCCTTCTTCCTCATTGGATGTCTAAGGAACTTTAGCGGTCTCTTCCTGATGCTCTGTATTAATTTCCATTACGTTTCCATTATTTCCAAAATCTCGTCATTGCTCATGTTCAGTCCATGATATCTGCAGCATACTTCTGTAGAATCACATTTCAGTTGCTTCAAGTTTTTCCTTCATCTTCGAAGATATTGTCCAACATTCACTGCCATATTGAAGAACAGACATTACATAGCAATGCAGTACTCTCTTTCTTGTTTTTAGCGAAATTGTCCTGTTTCTCAATACTTTACTCAACTTCTGGAATGCTTTTGTCATGTCAGTTCTCCTTTGGATCTCAGTGTCTCACTTTCCGTCCTCTGTCAGAACACATTCTAGGTATTTAAATTTCTGTACCTGCCTTATTTTAGAGTCCCTCACCTGTAATTGGAATTTTGGGTTGCTCTTCTTGCTGATAACCATGGATTCAGATTTTCTTGCAGTTTATTTGTAGTCTTTTTTTGTCATTCTCTTTAGCTACCTTCTGTAGGAAGTCTCTACGTTGCTTAATTTTAGTGGTCGTGTGGCAACTGGTGTTTTAATGTAATAGAGCCGTAAGATTCAAATATTATTTTGATTATTTAACATGTCAAAACAATCCTTCGATTCATTAAACCCTTACGATCAACACATGTCTCACAAGGTGGCTTTTGATAAGAATTTTCACTTTTTAACAAGTTTCCCTAACAATGGTGAAAAAATTGTCTAGCCTCTTATTTACAAGGAGTTGAATACATAGTATTCATTCTTCTAAACTGTTTTCCGTATTAAATTTAAAGTACTCACTCGGTCCTCAGGATAGATTCCGGTGTTTTTTTTATTCTCCTAAAACTGTTGCCCTACCGAGGCTACAAGCTACAGTTTTCACTGTTAATTTGGCAATACGGAATCCAGTATTCCTCTTCCTAGAATAGTTAATGTTAGTTGTTTAATGGATAATGGCTTAGAATGAAAAGTCGGAGAACAGCCATAGAATTACACTCTGGTTCGTTGCATTGACTGATATAGTTATGGCTTCAACTGTAGGCCTTTTATCTAAAATAATCTACAGTCCAGAACACTATTAAAATAATATTCACTTTTAAAAAATGGATTAATCTTTCAATCCCCAAAAATACGTTTCCTCTTTAAATATTCCATAATTTTGTAAAAAAAAAACAAAAAAATATAACTGTTGGTTTTCTAAGCCTTAGCTTAGATGTAGTAAAAGGCCGATATTATAAGTCCCACAATGAGGATCGAATTCACTAATTATTTGAAATGTTTCTAGCGAGACAGGTTTGTTATCAATAACACCACGTCGATTTGCCCCAATCGCTTAAAAATGGTTTCGCTATCAAACCAAAAGCTCAAACTGTCCTTTTATTGATTTAGATTTGAAGTCAGAGTATCTTTTTCCTAGACTGGCAGCCAACTAAGGCAAGGACGTCTGGGAATATGGTTTCATTCATTCGTTTAGCATTTGAAATCTGTAAGCCGATGGTATCTTTCGTGCCAATTCACCCTGGACAAGCACAATAATTTAAATAGGACAAGTAACGAAATGGTTCAGTGGATATCGGTTCGGAATGAGAAATCGGGTAGCAGAATTCAAATTTCAGTTGAATTCCTTGCATTCACTTACGCGCAAATACCCTTAGGAAAAGTATTAATCCTTTTCTTCCCTCCAGTTATAGGTCAAATAACAAGACGTTTGGGTTCTATAGCCTTAGCTGGCAACCAGTATACCGCAAAAAGCAATGGCAACCTACTGCGGGATAATCTTCTGCCCAGTCAGTCATTTCTCTTTCGAGACATGATCGCCCAAAGCGTGTATCGCGTATGGCACTTAACTGATTGACTGAATATGATTGCTGAAAACAAGATTAAGGCTTCTACTGGGCATAAAGTGGGGGATCAGTTTTATATTTGTATGAAGTCGTAAACTAATCCCCTACTAACTACTAATTAATACATCTCTTCCCCCTCTAGCTATGAGTCAAGTAACAGTACTGATTGGGTTCTATAGCCTTGGCTGGCAACCAGTATATCGCAGAAAGTAAGGGCAACCTACTTCATGATAATCTTTTGCCCAGTTAGTCATGTCTCGAAAGAGACATGATTGTCCAAGCGTGTATCACGTATGGCACTTAACTGTCTGACTGAATATAATAGTTGAAAACATGATTAAGGCTTCTACTGAGCATAAATTGGGGGATCAGTTTTATATTGTTATGAAGTAATAAACTGATCCCATACTAATTACTACTTAATACATTTTGCCCCTCTAGCTATGAGTCAAATAACAGGACAGATTAGGTTCTAGAGTCTTGGATGGAAACCAGTATATCGCAGAAAATAATGGCAACCTACTGCGAGATAATCTTTTGCCCAGTTAGTCATGCCTCGAAAGAGACATGATCGCCCAAGCGTGTATCACGTATGGCACTTAACAGACTGAACTAAATATGCTGGTAGCAGATACAGAAAAGAAATTAACACGCCTTCTACAGGAAGTAATTCAAGAAAACAGAAATAAAGGATTAAATATAAATAATAAGTGACCTGAATGCATGGTCATCACTAAGAAGATTTCAGGACGTAGGCGATCATGGCTTTCCATGTCTCCCTATCCCTGGTGGCTCTGAGCACGCCTTCTCTTGTTACACCATGTAACACTCGTTCCATCATCCACCTGATTAGGTCCTTCAAATATGTTATCCGTTGCTTTCCCCTGTCTCTTTTCCCTATATCTGACCCGTTAGTATCAGGTTCTCCAAGCCCTCCTTCCTCATTGCATGTCACAGCAACTTGGGCTGTCTCTTCTTGATGCTCAGTATTAATTTCCTTTGTTTCCATCATTTCCAAACTATCATCATTGCTCATATGCTCGATTCTCCTATAGAACCACATTTCAGTTGCTTCAAGTTTCCCTTCATCTTTGATGATATTGTCCAGCATTCACTGCCATATTGAAAAACTGACATTACATAGCAATCCAGTACTCTTTTCCTTGTTTCTAGCGAAATTGTCCTGTTTTTTGAGGATACTAAATTCAAACATGTACAGAAATTTAAATATCTTGGAAGCGTTTTAACAGAGGATTGAGACTACAATACTGAGGTACGAAGTTGCATTGGCATCACCAATGATGCATTCCAGAAGCTGAGTAGAGTATTAAGAGACAAGAAAATTTCCCTGTTCGGTCTTAATACCCATTCTCATATTAACCCACTCAATCCTAGCTCCACCATCTGCTCAAGTCTCTCAGGTATATCAAGCGTTATTTTCCATTGTCTCTCTCCCCCTGTGTACGTCCCGTGAGTATCAGATTCTTGAAGACCTCCTCCCGTTTTCCCTGTCCGAAAAACTTCAGCTGTCTTTTCCTGATCTTAAGTATTAGTTTTCTTTACGTTTTCATCCTCTCTAAAACCTCCTCGTTGCTAACATTCTCAGTCCACGATATCCTCAGCATCCGTCTGTAGAACCACATTTCGGTTAGTTCTAATCTCTCGTCCATTTTTGAAAAGATTGTCAGCAGTTCACTGCCACATTGAAGAAAGAACATCACATAAAAATCCAGTACCCCCTTCTTTTTTGTCTTACTTTATTCAGCTCCTGGAATGCCCCCTACGCCATGCCAATTCGCCTTCGGATCTCCGTATAGCACTTTCGTTCCGCTATTAGTACATTTCCCACATATTTAAATTTCTGTTACTGCTTGATTTTAGTATCCCCGGACTGTAGTTAGCATTTTTCTATCCTCTTTTTACTAATGACCATGCATTCAAATTTATTTTAGTTTATTTGTAGCCTTTTTTTTTTTTTTACATTTCATTTAGGTAGCTTCTGTAGGGGGTATTGCAGTTTCCTTTCTGTGTCTGCTATCGTCCCTGATTCATCTGCGTATTTTATATATTGTTTAGATTGTGGTAGCCAATGATGAAACCTGTCATGACTTCTAGGGTTCTCAGAATTGTCACGCTATATAAGTTGAATAGATCTGGTGAAAAGACCAATCCTTGTCTTACGCCATTTTGTATGTTTTTATATATGCTGAATGTACTATTCCCATATGCATATCAACCATACCTGGAAAAAAGCGAAATCTTCTCAAATACAAGCCAAGCAGACACACCGACAGAAGATTTGGGGCAGCCATATTTACTCGTCTTCCCTATTAAATTATAGTGTGACACAAGAACGTCTTTATGAATGAAGCCCAAACACATACGGGACAAGTAAAAATAAAACTGGCAACCCCTGCGACCGCTTTTACTCATGCTAGCGTTTATATTATATCGATTCCACCACCTTCTCCTATCTAAAGCAATGAAAACAATTTACTGACTTCCGGCCAAAAGTAAAATTTTCTACTGGGTAAGTTACACTGAACTCAGCGTCGTCAAACTCTCTGCCTTCGGCCGGAAAGAAACCCAGAAGAATATATGCCGAAGGGCAAAAACAGTTTTGGGGTAAATAGACGAGATTGTCTGCCGGATCTATGGGGAACATTTGTCGGAGCGTACGTGCACGGAAAGCCACATGCAAAAATAAGTCTTGTGACACATCCCGACTTTGTGGGGAGGTTCAGGTCAGTAACGAGTTACTGTGGTAGACATTTCAAGACGGACGGTCAAACACAGCAGTCAAAATGAAATTTCTCTTTTAATCATATCCCCCCGAGCAAGGCGGTAACACCACTGATGTGCAGGGGGAAACATAAGAGTACATGCACTAAATGGAAGAGAGTGAAGAGAAGGACAAACCATTTAGAAAGGAACAAGAGAAGGGAGGGGGCACAGGTGTGATGACAGTTGCAGAGGTGGAGAGAAAGGAAAGGATATACAGGGTGGTGAGGAAGGAACTAGGGTCAAGTGGTTAAGAGATGAGTATTGACCTTGCATTTGAACTCTTGGAGGTTGTAGCCGTCAGGAAAGCAAAAATAAGGAAGCGAGTTCCACAGGCGGGAAGTGTGAGGAAAGAAGCTGCAGGAGTAGAAATGTCGTCTGCATTTGGTTGATCTCACTGTAAATGGGTGAGACCCAGTTGCCAGTCTGGATGCACGAGTAAACACCTGTTGCAGAGGCGTCAGTGACTTAAGTTCGTTTAGAGCAGAAGTATTTATAGAACAGACAAATAGAAGACACATCCCGTCGGTGGGAAAGTGGATGTAGTCGAGCCGCCAAGTCGGTATCTATCACATTACTAATTCTCCTTTGGAGCATGTCAAGAACACCAAGGTGAACAGCGAGGTCACTTGACCATGTATGGCAGTAGTATGCACAGACGAATAATATAGCAAGGTAGTTGCTGTTACCGTTTCTTTTTGATTCCTAGTCTCTCCATTCATTCAAAGATCCTAATAGAGAATAATTTTGTCAGTTGTGGGAAAGTTGGAAATTAGGTTTTAGGGACCAGCTCTTTCAGTCGGTCTGAGACAACTCAGTCAGTCAGTTAAGTGCCATACTCGATACACGCTTGGGCGATCATGTCTCGAAAGACTGACTGGGCAGAAGATTATCCCGCAGTAGGTTGCCATTGCTTTCTGCGGTAGACTGGTTGCCGACCAAGGCTATAGAACCCAATCAGTCCTGCTATTTAACCCATAACTGGAAGGAAGAGATGGATTAATACCTTTCCCAAGGGTATTTGCGCGTAAGTAAATACAATGGATTCAACTGGAATTCGAACTCGGCTCCCCGATTTCTCGTTCCGAGCCGATATCCACTGTACCACAACGCACATCCACTGAGACGACTAACATTCTCAAACTGAAAGGTTGAATTGAATATAAGTCTCTATTGTTGCTGTTTCTACGACAGGTTGCCAATTAGATTTTATAATTATGCGACGAATCGACTTCATTTAAGAAGAACGCCACATAAGACAACATTGACAACAAAAAACTCTTTTTTATTTTATGCATACAAGAGCCATTTATCTGTTTCGAAGACGCTTTTTCATTAATATTTCTTGCTAATCGACAGATTCCTTAAATAGTTTCTTACATTAAAAAAGCTGCGTTATAAACTTGTAGAATGAACCACACAAGCAAGAATCGTTAGATAGAGGCGAATAGCTCGTCCTAGAGAACATTAGCGTCGATTAGAATAATAACGTTCAACATCATAGTTTCTAGTTTTGGTTGATATGATGTTCATTTTTACTGACATATGGTTGATGACATGAACTTAATTAGCTTACATACAACATTTCAGTATCCTATCTAATATTGTCAAAGTCTGACAAAAAATACGAGAAACTGTGATGGAAACAAAAAAATAAAAATAATCTAAATAAGATCAGCTAGATTATATATATTATAAACATTTCAAATCAGCTACATCTTATATATATATATATATATATATATATATAAATTTAAGTTACCAGCACTCCCATTTCCTTGCGCATGTGCTGCACCAGCAACAAAAAAATACCGTTCAATTAAATTCGAAAGGACGAATGACGTCACAAGAAAGCTTTTTCCACTTTGTCAGATATTCCCTAACAATAATTCTCTTGATATATATATATATATATATATATATATATATATATATATAGTACCGTCTATATTTATTAGGACACACCAGTGTTTAAAAAATTATGTATTTCATACTATTGTTTAGTATTTATTGCCAAGTGAATAACTGTAAATGAAAATAGAAAGATCCTTTTGTTAATATTGCACAATAACATCTGCCTCAGATGAACTTATGAATATTTAATACTTACCTATATTGTAGTTTCATCAATGAAAGAATGAAAACAATTAGGGCGATTCAGACGTGTTAATATTTGTTTCCTTGCCTTGTAAAAGTTTGCAAAGTAATAATAACAAAGGAAGCATTCTATGTACATTAAGCAATAAATACTAAAAATAGTATGTAATACATCATTTCTTTAAAGAAAAAAACTCTACTGGCCTAATAATTATGGCCAGTCGTATATATATATATATATATATATATATATATACATGCATACACACACACACACACACACACATATATATATATATATATATATATATATATATATTTTCTAAACATATGGTATTAAATATAAGATTCAATGAATATCTATTATGTTTAATCATGAGCCGTTCTAAACGTCGTATTCTTGCTTTAATTTCAGTTGAATATAAAGACAAAAATTCTCCAACATTTGGATAATTATTTATTGGTTTTCTTCTAAGCTTTCGGCTCACATGAGCCATCTTCAGAGAGGTAGTTTAAACTGAAATATTATAAAATCCACCATCACCGACGATTTCATTTTGTGTTGACATAAAGCTCCGCTTGGCAACGGCAATAGTTACCAAAAATAATAAACACAGTTCTTAAGTTGAACTGTGTTTATTATTTTTGGTAACTATTGCCGTTGCCAAGCAAAAATACGACGTTTAGAACGCCTCATGATTAAACATAATAGACATGTATTGTCTCTTATATTTAATAGCATATGTTTAGAAAATTACTTGCTGCCTCGATATACTAAATATATATATATATATATATATATATATATATACTTAACGGAGGATAGCTCAAGTGACTACTTACGTTTTCTAGCAGCAGTATCTTCAATATGTCTCATTCAGGGTTAGGAAGGGAAAAATAAGAAATAGTCATATTCTTATTATTAACAAGTCTCGGTTCGCTGATGAAACATCATGAGAAAAATTGATTTTATTTCATCCAAATCTACGTTGGTACGAGTGAAAAGGATTATAGATAGACATCTGAACGCTGGATTTAATTATTTTTTAATTTAAATTTATCATTCTTTAAATCATATTTTACAAATTTCAAACCAATTTAGATTTATATGTTCAATTGCTTTCGGAATTTTTGTATGCCATATTGTTTCAGCGATAGTTTTGTAAGAACAGAAAATTAGGTGTTGAGAAGTTCGGTTATAAATACATCACACAGAATTCTTATATGACGCCTTTTCAATACAATTTCGTCTCAGTAAATTATTTGAACTTTTTCAGTATCAGAGCTTTTTTCATTTAATATATATTGCCATTGTTGTGGACCAGAATAGTTCCGGAAAAAACACAACTGGGGTATTAGAGAAACAAAGATACATTAACGAATAACAAGTAAGAGTATTACACGTCAGGCTGACTGCCAAATGGAGACCAACTCAACTCCTCTATAAATAGTCCCCCTTGTGACATAGTCTCCCAGTATTATGAGAAGAGTCCTTTATGGTAGAAAAGTTTATGTTTCATAACAACCATAAAAGAAATCAAATGAACCAGATCGTTCCAGAAAAGTATCGAAATATTTAATTATAATGAGAAAAAAAATAGTTAAAGTCATAAAAATGGACTACAAGTAAAATACAATAAACCCGAATATATGATCATCAAAAAATGCAGGAGACTAAAATATCAATTACATGTTGGAGATACTAAAATGAGGCAAGTACTAAAGATTAAGTACTTGGGAAGTTGTTGTGGACCAGAATAGGTCAGGAAGAAAACACAACTCAGGTATTAGTGTAACAAAGATATATTTACGAAAAACAAGTTAAAGTATTACACGTCAGGCTGACGGTCACATGGAGACCAACTCAACTCCTCTGTCAATTGCCGAACGTCCACTTGAAACAGTCTTCGGATATTTTTAGTCATAAAGAGTTCATTATGGTACAACGGGTAGGTCCCATAACAGAAGTGTTTCAAAGGAAGACCGTAAGTGCGACACTGAGATCCGAATGAAAATGGACATTATAAAGGACGCATTTCAGGAGATTTTTCTCGCGCTTCCCGCCTGTGGAACTCCCTTTCACAAGTCTGCTTTCCCGACAGCTACAATCTCCAGGTGTTTAAATGTAGGGTCAATAGACACCTCCTATCACACTAACTCCCAATTATTCTCAGAACACTCTCATCTACCCAACCCTCATTCTCGGTATCCTTACCCGCCTACCACCCACCCTCTGACATTTGCTATATTTAACCATTCTCGGTATCCCTACCCGCCTATCACCCACCCTCTGACATTTCCTATATTTAACCATTCTCGGTATCCTTACCCGCCTATCACCCACCCTCTGACATTTCCTATATTTAATCATCCTTTCTCCACTCTATGTAGCCCCCTGCGCAGTAGTGGCAGTGACATGCCTTACTCGGGGTGAAACGCATATAAAAAAAACAGAGTATTAAGAGACAGGAAAAATGTGCTATAAACGAAGAAGACGGTACTGGATTGCTATGTGACGTCTGTTCTACAATATGGTAGCGAACACTGGGGAATATCATCAAAGATGAAAGGAAAAAAATTGAAGCAACTAAAATGTGGTTCTACAGAAGGATGCCGAAGATAAATTTGATTGAGCATGTAAGCAATGGCTGAAATTTTTGGAACACGTGATGAGGAAGGAAGCCTTGGAGAAACTGATACTCGCAGGTGAGATAAAGGAGAAAGGGAGACTAAGGAAAGCAACGGATAACATATTTGAAGATCCTAAGCAGTTGGATCACAGGGCAGGGTTTTGATGGGGTAACAGGAGAAAACGTACTAAGAGCTACCAAGGGTAAGAAGACGTGGAAGGCCATGATCGTCTACGTCCTGAAGAGACATGGCACATAGAAAAAGAAGTCCAGGAAAGTGTGTCGTCCTTTTTGAAATCTTCCTTCCTGGATATTCAAAATTTTGCTAAGGTAACTTACGTATATTTTCTTAAAAAATCAGTTTTTTACTGGCTATTTTAGGAATGGCCTGGTGTTACATTACAGCAAAGAAAAATAAGTTAATAATCCTCGTTACCGGAAAAATGAAATGTCCGCACCCATAAAAATGGTTAAATTACTTGCAGAATGGAATCGAGAAAAATAACCTGAAAAATTTCAAAAATATTCTGTCTTTATGAAAGAAACCAAGTACGTTTAAATAAGAAGGTGCGTTGCAGTGCATTGGATATTGGCTTGGAACAAGAAATCGGGGAGCCGAGTTCGAATTCCAGCTGAATTCATTGCATTTACTTACGCGAAAATACCCTTCAGCAACCAGTTTACCGCAAAAAGCAATGGTCAATTACTGCGGGATAATCTTCTGCCCATTCAGTCATGTCTCTTTCGAGGTCTGATCGCCCAAGCGTGAATCACGTATGACACTTAACTGACCGATTGACGTTTAAATAAAATCATAAGATATTCTTGTCAGTCATATTGAGCGAAACATATATAAAAATGATTGCTGTCTAAATATGCAACATTGTCTATTTTTTATTTCACCCACTATGTCCGCACCCATAAAACTGTGAGATGCTGAACCTTGCCGAGGTGGTTCAGCATCTCACAGCACACAGGCTCCTCTCGGACAAGCAATATGGTTTCCGCTTCACCAGGTCTAATGCTGATATGCTAACGACCATCACCGAGTACATATACCAGGCACTCGACAGGAATGGCGAAGCCCGAACCGTTGCATTGGATATATCTAAAGCGTTCGACAGAGTTTGGCATGCTGGCCTTCTATGTAAACTGCGGAGCTATGGTATAACTGGACATTTGTTTCAACTAATCCAGTCATTCCTCTCTAACCGCACAATTAAGGTGGTATTAAACGGACATGCCTCCCAGAACTACCATACAAACGCAGGTGTCCCCCAAGGCTCCATCTTAGGTCCTACACTCTTCCTGATATACATTAATGATCTCCCTTATTCCATAAGAGCCCAAGTAGGTTTGTACGCCGATGACACCACAGTTTACTCTCGCCTCCTACAAAAATCTGGTGTAGGCGTCAAAGCGAACCTCGCAGCCGAGAGTGAAAAAGACCTCCAATCCATAGTGGACTGGGGTAAGAAGTGGCTAGTAAATTTTAATGCTTCTAAAACGAAGCTACTCTCAATTAACCATCATCGACAATCTCACCTACCTCCCATTAGCACGGACCAGGCTTGCCTCCCAGAGAGTAAAACACTACGCCTCCTTGGTCTCACACTTTCAGCGGACCTAAAATGGTATGACTATATCGAATCCATTGCTAAATCCGCTGCTATGAAAGTCGGTTCTCTGTGTAGGGCCCGGAAGTTTTTTCCGTCTAAATCTATCCTGCACATATATAAATCTACCATCCGCCCGTGCATTGAATACTGCTGCCATATCTGGTCGGGTACCCCTGCTATTCTCCTCTGGCTTCTCGATAAGGTTCAGAGGAAGGTCTGTAATGTGATAGATACCGACATGGCAGGTCGCCTGCAATCTCTCTCCCACCGGCGCGACGTGGCTTCCCTGTGTCTCTTCTATAAATACTTTCACGGCTTCTCCTGCGATGAGATCCCACCCTTTTACACTGAAACCGATAAAATGCAACCGCAACTTCTACTCCAACAGTTTCTTTCCTCGCACTTCCCGACTGTGGAATTCCCTTCCACACGATTGCTTCCCCGACGCCTACAATCTCCAGGAGTTTAAATGTAATGTCACTAGACACCTCCTAACACACTAACCTGCTCCCATTCTATCAAACACTCTTCCCATCTGCCCAACCCTCATCCTCGGTATCCTTACTCATCTGTCACCTTTCTCATAACATTCCCTATGTCTAACCACTCCTTCTCTTTACCTTCCCCTATGTACCCCCATGCGCAATAGTGGCAGTGGAATGCCTTGCTTGGGGTGAAATGATTAAAAAAATACTACAAGGCCGGAATATCACTATTTTGCAGGGAGATACACATTGGGGAATATGTTTAGTAGAGGTGGCCTTCAAGAAACGAATAAGGATGAACGGGACTCAAGGACAGAATGGATGATGTATGCAAAGGGTGTTGTAACCTAAGAGTGTTTTAACTTTCAGAACATGCTGCCATCATAAAACCCATAAGAAGTAACAAAAGTATCACATTATTCGTAATTAGTACAAGACTATCCTTAAAATTGATAAACAATGCGTCTTTCTTAAGAATATTTAGGTTAAAGAATACTCACGGCCTAGATATTAAAAATATATCATTCATTTTTAATTAAAAACACTACAACTAATGTCGTATGTTTACTGATATATGCAGAAAAAAAAAGTCTGCCTCCTACTGAGCTCAGAAGTAGAATCGCCGACTGACGCCAATTTAGTCGGGTTTCAATCCTGGGTAAAAGAAATCGCATGTCTAACCGTACTGATGAGCTGTAATACAGTGAAACAGATCTGTCTGATCTCTCTCTCTCTCTTTCTCTCTCTCTCTCTATATATATATATATATATATAGAGAGAGAGAGAGAGAATGATGGGGAATATATATATATATATATATATATATATATATATATATATATATATGGATATATGTGTGTATGAGTCCATTATAACGAACCATACTTCTCCGAAATCCTTGATCCTAGTTCAACTAAAATTGGGTCACTTGTTGATCATGACATGAACCTTTAATTTACGCTCACATTTTTCGAATCCATTTACAGGGTACATCAGAAATAACCAAAGTGCTTAGAAGTTACGAACCTTTCACCCCCGACGCAGCTTATGAGAATAGATAACTTGTACAAAACATTTCAAAACAATGCACAGGTTTCGTCAAAAATAATATCCTTTAGTCTTTTCCGTACCTTTATGAATTTCTTCAAGGTGCTTCACTCAAAAATCAACCAAAATCGAGTAACGGTAGATTAAGTTATGATGATATTTTGTGCAAAGAAAAATTTCATTTGACATACAGGGTGCGGAATAATTAATATCAAATACTGCTTTTTGCGATCGTTTATTTATCCGAAAAGCTTGTCTCTATAGAGATGACGGACTTATCCTGATAAGAGATCCTAATGGCCCCAAATTAGATAGATTCAGGAAAGAAATAGTAAACGCTCTAAAGTCCATTGGATTCAAAATAGAAATAAAAGCAGGTACAAAAACATTAAACTTGCTAGACGTCATTCTCAACTTGGACAACAAAACATACGATATATGTATATATATATATATATATATATATATATATATATATATATATATATATATATATATATATATTTAATCATATCACCCCAAGCAAGGCGGTAAGGCCACTGGTGTGTAGGGGGCTACGTAAGAGTGAATAGATTGGAAAAGAGAAAGCCGGAAACCACGTCCTAAACAGGGAACAAGGGATGAGCCTCTACACCTGTTCAATAAACGTGGGTGGAGTTTGAAACGGGTGATAGTTCAGTCTATCTACTCCAATTATATATATATATATATATATATATATATATATATATATAGTCATCCGCAGACAGATCTGTTTTGCTGTATCACAGCTCATCAGTACGGTTAGACTCCGATTGCCTTTTAACCCAGGATTGAATCTCGACAGAATTTGCGTCAGTCGGCGATTCTACCTCCGGGCCACAAGCGTTCGGTAGAAGAATGCAGACTTTTAGCGCATATATCATTATATACGCCCAATAGCTAGTGTGCTCTAATTCATTATTGAATGAGCGATGCGTATATGCCGGAGTAGCTACTGTTTTCAAAGTCGCCCATTCTTCCAGAGTAATCAATCTGAGTGTGAGAGCGTAAATACTATAGAGTATACACACACACACACACACACACACACACACACACACACACACATATATATATATATATATATATATATATATATATATATATATATACTCCACCATGAAACATCAAATTCTCGATGCCATCTTCATAAAACTTAAAACCGGTTTATTTGGTGGAAGATGAAAAGGTTTCATGCCTTTTCCAAACTTATTATCACGTCATAAATTTTAACCGCTATTCATTACTTTACCGTGTCTCGGTAATAAAACAATATATATTTAAAATAATGGGAGCCTAACAATTCAATTTACAGAATACCCACACATATATACACTACCATAACTATTAAGCTACCCACGTTTGATGTGTTTCATACTAATCTGGTATTTATTGGCACGTGGATAAATCTAAATGAAAACAGAATTGTTCTTTTGTAATTATTACTTTGCAAAATTTTACGAGGCAACCAGTAAGCTTTTGCTTCGGCCAACCAATATGAAGAAGATACTAGCATAGGGAAAAGAGCGCAAAACTGGACACCAAAACACTTCATTTGATGTACAGGTTATTGTGCCGCATTAACAAAAGAACCATTCTATTTTCATTTAGAATTATACACTTGGCAATAAAAAAAAGTATAAAATACATCGTTTTTTTAAAAGAAAATCGTGGTGCCTAATAATTACGGCCGGTAGTGTATATATGTGACAGGCACACACACACGCAAACACACACATACACACACATGCATATACATAATAATACTTGATTAATTAATTTAGACATATTTCACCGAGAAAATAAACAAATCTTCAAATTCTTGAAGTCACCTTTATTAAAAAAAATTTTAAATGGGACTAAACAAAATTAATTATGCGCATAGTAACAATGTTATAAAATAGTAGTAAAATAAATAGTAAAATTATAGTAAAATAAATAGTAAAATAAATAGTAGTAAAATAGTAGTAAAATAAAAGTAGTTAGTTGTAATTTACAAAGTGAAACAGAATTGTTTAAAACATCTAAACTGAAATTCTTATCGATGTATCAAATAAGTTACCTTACACCATATAATTTTAAAATAGTTGTCGCGTTCATAGGTAATACGATCAAAACTCATATCAGATAAACCATAATATATTAATAACGTAGAACTTTTAAATACCGACAACTACATAAACTACGTTTTAGCAATAAACTACTTATAGATGATCTTGGACAAGATTGAACGTAGTTGGAACTATCAAAATAAAAATAAAAATAAAGAAGATTCATAAAGAACATTTCTTGCTATTTAAAATCTTTATAACACGAATCATACAAGAGAATTAAAATACAAATATACACAATACGTCAAACATGTATAAATGAAGAAATGTTGCATATATATATATATATAATATATATATCTGTGTGTGTGTTTGTGTTCATTTATATTTCTTCAAAACATTTTAATGGATAAATGTGATTTAAATGCACGCCTCATTTCTATTTAAAAACAGTGGCTTTACGTTTATCTGCCTGCAGACTAAAGTAGATTAATAATAAGATGTGATCTTTCGCAGTCTTCAAAGTTGCGTCTATATTGTAACATACGTTATTTATCATATGTATCGAGTCCGGAGGCCAATAGGCTTAATGCAAACTGTTTAAAATAAAATAACAAGACATTTATTTCAATCACAGGCATCCAATATCATTAACGTTTTAAGTAATGAAAAATAAATATATAAATTTATATATATATATATATATATATATCCGAGTGAGTACAGAACGAAGAAAGAAATGTTTTTTTCACAGTCCAAAACATTAATTTAAAACAGTGCTCGATATATGATGTATAGAGCTGTGAATATTTATTATAAATTTTGTTTTAGAACAATGTAATTTTCAAAGAGGACATATATAGAAAAAATTATGTACATGTTATAAAACATAATTATATATATATATATATATATATATATATATGTGTGTGTGAGGGTATTTGTATGTATATACAGTATTTGTATATACAGCCCTACCCTTGATAAATTTCTTCTGTGCCAAACTAAATAGTTGGCACTTCAGAGCTATGTTTTGCAGGCATATCTATGCTTACAGCGTGTCAAGCTTCATCTTGGGTCTTAATTTACGAATTTATAACCAATCATCTTCATTTCTCGTCTTCGCACCGGCGCCATACTCAAATCTTTCTTCCCTAGCAGCACTTTGGTTTAACTCCCTTTCCCGACAGCCATAACCCGTCATCCTTCGCAGTAGCAGCAGCAGCAGCCGAGCACAAGCCACATTTGTGTACGTGCGTTGGCAGGCAATGGTCTGCGGCACTAAGTGATTTCTAATTACACAGAAGATTTCCGCTCTCTTCAACTCCAACACTACGACTCCACCTGTGTTTAATGGTTTCTACATGGAGCGTTTCCGAATTAGCAACTCATTTTTCCTCCAATCTCCACTTCACAAGCTGAAGGGAATTTCGAGCAAGATCTGCAACTGAGGTTTCCGCTGGAAGTCTGGTAGTGTGGGTCGGATAAATGTGGCATGTTTTCAATCATTTGGCAGGTTATCAAATTGGAAAGGGACTTGTTTATCTCAGAATGATGGAAGCTATGAAATTGATGTTAAAATGTTTTTTTAGCTGTATGTTTAGAAAACAAATCTCACATATCTAAACTTATTTATAAATGGAACTTTGTATGTGTGTGTGTGTGTGTCCGTTACCTATAGACTTTGAAACGGTTGAACCGATTTTCTTGAAACTTCACACAGTTGTACTATAAGCGTCTGCGAGTGTTCTTAGCTAGGTTTTGTGTCAAGGTACCCCGCCCGATAAATATCGAAAATCGATAATCGAAAAAATCGGGTTATACAAGGAGTGGTCCGATTTTAATCAAATTTGATACACTCATAGACAAAGACATAAGAAACGATATTCAGAAGTTTCAAGGTCGCAGTTCTTACAATAGCGCAGAAAGTCGATAATATATATATAATGAAAGCTTTAAAACTAATCCATGGTCCTGGAGCTCAGATTCTTTGGACGTTGGCACGAAAGACTAAAAACAATAGTTGTTTCCAGTTAAAGCGAAACCGTAGACTGAAAGAAAAATGAATGGATGTAAGTGAAATTTTCATTTTCTGGTATCCATATCAAATAAGTTTTTTTCATCGTAAACTGAATTTTGAAGGCTAAATAAGTCCTCTGAATAAATGGTATCATGGCTGAGACTAAGAACTACAATTATACCTACTTAGAGCCAAACCCGAAGCAAAAACTGAAAAGGGCTGAAAAAAATACAGACATACAGGCTGATAAACAGTCACACACACAAACATCTTGACTTTTATATATATATATATATATATCTCAATTTTCTGCACTACTGTAAGAACTGCAACCTTGAAACTTCTGAATATCGTTTCTTATGTCTTTGTCTATGAGTGTATCAAATTTCATTAAAATCGGACCACTTCTTCTATAACCCGACTTTTTGATTATCGATTTTCGATATTTATCGGTGTACCTAGACAAAAAACCGAGCTAAGAACACTCGCAGACGCTTGTAGTACAACTGTTTCAATTTTCAAGAAAACCCGTTCAGCCGTTTCGGAGTCTATAGTTAACGGGTACACGCACACACAGACTCACACACACAGAAAAAGTTCCATTTATAAGTTTAGATAAGCATAAAAATCATAAGATTAATTAGGTTTTGATAAAGAAACTAAAAAAAGTCACATCATTCAGTGTGTTTCATAGCTTTGTTTTTCCTTTCCTAAACATTGAAAGATGATTGATACCATTGATTGTTCTGGGAGTCATTTTTGGACGCATAAATTCGTTTTGTTATTTTAATTTATTTGTTCACCACCATTCTAGCCTGGTATTGAACTCAGAACTCTTTGGGTGAAGTCACTGGAACCAACGAACGCCTCTATGCACTGGGCTATGTGTCGTCAAGGACAAATAACTCAAGTTAAAGGAAAATAACTACATGGCTACTGGAATTGGAATTGTACATGGATTGACAATGAATTACCTTAGTGATCGAAATAAAGAGGTCAGGGCGAAATTCATAGCCATTTGAGGAAGGCCGGAGCTTGCAACGGCCGAAATGTCGTAAACATGGAAATAAAGATGAGGACAAAAATGGAAAAAATATAATTAATGGATTATGAATTTCACCGGAAAACTAGACTGGCGTCGATATTTCATAAATTCTCAACTGGGCTGACATTGATTAACTGTAATTTGTATGATAACAGTTTATTTTCTAGTGATTCTTACTTTCAAAATTCCCTTCCAGTTCCCTTCTTTCCAGGCAATTTTAATCTTCAAAAGTTTAAGTGCAATATCAATCTAGATATGCGTTGTGGTGCATTAGTTATCGACATCTAACGACAAATCGGGATGCCGAGTTCAAATTCTAGTTAAATCCTTTGCATTCACTTACGTACAAATATCTTTGGGAAATATATTAATCCGACTCTTCCCTCCAGTTATGGGTTAAATAATAGAACAGACTGAGTTCTGTAGCCTTGGCTAGCAACCAGTCTACTGCAGAAAGAAATGGCAACCTATTGCGGGACAATCTTCTGCTCAGTCAGTCATGTCTCTGCCGAGACATAATCGCCCAAAGCGTGTTTCACGTATGGCACTTGACTGATCAATCGTTATCTACTGTCCTTCTGATTATTCAATTTTTTTTCTAGATCTTTAGTAATGTCTACGTTTTAGTTCTATAGTCCTTATCCACCATGTAACTCTTTGTGTCTTACTAGCTTTACTGCCTTGCTTATGGTGAAGATTATATATATATATATATATATATATATATATATATATGATGCTCTAATTACAATTGAGCTCTCTGGAGAAGATAATCTTAAAAACAGTTTCCATTTCTGCTATATGCGTGACTCTTCAGAGATGAATTGAGCTCTTTCGATGACTGGCATGTGTATACACTGCTTATATACAACAGGTTAAAAGTTCCCTTCTCTGATTCCATGCGCCTATGGCTTAGTGGATAGCGCCTCCGACTGACACCAACTCGGTCGAGTTACGATCCCGGCCAGAAGCAAGTGGATGTGTCTAGCCACACTGATGAGCTGTGATACAGCGAAACAGGCTTGTATGTGGATGACTAATATATATATATAAAATCAATCACAACCTCCAGAACGATTTGGAATCCGCTGCTTTTTTTCTGGATAGTCTTCTTGCTTAAGTTGATAAATGCTACCATATTCATTGCTTTCAGTTCATCTTTGTTGTTTCAAGGGATTTTTTGGTTTCTTACTCAACTGCTCGCCAATCAAGAGGCTTGATGTCTGGAGAAATCGGTGACCAGATGTGATGGTTATGTAGTCCCAAAAATTGTCTGACAGACTGACAGGGTATACCTGCTTTTGTCGCATGTTCCATAGTGAAGGTGTCAGACAAAATATCTTCCAGCAGCCACCCTCTTGACTCAGTCCAGCCCTACCTTTTCAAGGCACGTGAAGTGGACTGCCTTGTTTAGTCTGAGAACATAACCAACAAATACTTTAATTTTTTTTATTATCAGAATAAGTAAAATGAATTTTCCGAGCGTTTGTAACTTTGTAATGACAATTAGACTCATTCAACAATTTCCGAGTCGTCTGCAGTGTCCTTATAAAGTAAGAAGAAATGTTTGTATTGTCGCATGCTGTCTCCAATTTCTGGTGGAGTCAATTTTGTCATGGTCCTCTTTTTCTTGCTTCATGGTAATGATGTATTTTATTAGTCAGTCAGTCAGTTAAGTACCATACGTGAAACAAGGCTTGGGGGATCATGTCTCTTTCGAGACATGACTGACTGGGCAGATGATTATCTCGTAGTAGGTTCCCATTGTTTTCTGAAGTAGATTGGTTTCTAGCAAAGGCTATAGAACCAAATGTGTTCGGCTATTTAACCCATAACTGGAGGGAAGAGACGGATTAATAACTTTCCCAAGGGTATTTGTGCGTAAGTGAATGCAATGGATTCAACTGGAATTTGAACTCGACTCCCCGATTTCTCGCTCCGAGCCGATACCCACTGCGCCACAATGCACATCGATAAAGTCAAAACAAACGACGCGCATGCCCGAAAACAAATGGCAACTATCAACCAAATCATCACCTTATATTTTCTGTTTACCCAATGTTAAAACAAAAGAAATAATAATAGAAATACTAGAATTTTATTTTCTGATTATATATATATATATCCAGAAAATCTATGCAAGAGACAACAAACCTACCTAGGTTTCATCCTTCGGCTTGTCAGAGAAAATTGAGCGCTTTTGTGTTAGGATTTTCGTCTTGGGTTTTTTTCTTTCCTACAAGGATTTGACTTTTTGTTCATGTACTTCGTTTGTTTCTTTTTTTACTTCCCCTCCTTTTCCCCCCCGAGTTGGTCCTCGGCGGGATTTTCAAGACGATCTTAAATATAGTATAACTACTACTAGTATTAGCAGAATTATTTTTGTTAATATTAATATTGTTATGATTAACGTAGTTATTATTATATATGTATATATATATTTACTATTTTCTTATTAAGCTTAATTGAAAATGAAATATGGTGAATTTATAAACGTCTCTTATTTTGTTTTTCATCTGATCAAAATGTAATATGTAAAAAAGCGGAAACAATATGTAAGAATTGTCTGATGAAGACCCTTTAAATGTCGAAACGTTTTACATCATATTGTTTCCATTCTGTCCTTTCATTTTCTTCATCAGATTGTGAAACTCCCTTTTAGGACTTAACCATTACCCAAATTTTTCCCTTTGCCGTTCCTGAAGAGGGATATGCTGTTAGACGTTTACAGCTCCTGTCATTAAAAGCGGACATCCATCGAGGTTCTGAACAGGTTCAACGTAGCATTAGCCCCGGTGATCGAACGAGAAACGGGGTTTCAACGGGATATGGCCGTAAATTGTGCTTCTACTACCCATGTGCGGATGTGCGTTGTGGTACAGTGGATATCGGCTCGGAACGAGAAGCTGGGGAGCCAAGTTCGAATTCCAGTTGAATCCATTGTATTCACTTACGCGCAAATACCCTTGGGAAAGGTATAATCCGTCTCTTCCCCCACTAGCTATGAGTCAAATAACAGGACAGATTGGGTTCTATAGCCTTGGCTGGCAACCAGTCTACCGCAGATAGAAATGGCAACCTACTGCGGTATAATCTTCTGCCCAGTCAGTCATGTCTATTTCGAGAAATGATCGCCCACGCGTGTATCACGTATGGCACTTAACTGACTGACTGAATATAATTGTTGGAATCATGTTTAAGGCTTCTACTGGGCATAAAGTGGGGGGATCGATTTTCTACTGTTTTGAAGTAATAAACTGATCCCCCACTAATTACTACGTAATAATATAGTCCACCTCTTCCCCCTCTAGCTATGAGTCAAATAACAGGACAGATGGGGTTCTATAGCCTTGGTCGGCAACCAGTCTACCGCAGAAAGCAATGGCAACCTACTGCGGGATAATCTTCTGCCTAGTCAGTCATGTCTCTTTCGAGACATGATCGCCCACGCGTGTATCACCTATGGCACTTAACTGACTGACTACCCATAATTAATCTCATATATTGAGTTAACATATTATAGTATCGAACTAGATTGACATAAAAGCATGATCATTAAAAAGTTCAAATAAATCACCATATTTGATTTTCAATTTTAAATAAACATCTTATATTCACTGTTTCAGTCAGTTAAGTGCCATACGTGATAGACGCTTGGGCGATCATGTCTTGAAAGAGACATGACTGACTTCGCAGAAGATTATCCCGCAGTAGGTTGCCGTTACTTTCTGCGATAGAGTGGTTGCCAGCCAAAGCTATAGAACCAAATATGTCCTGTTATTTAACCCATAACTGGATGGAAGAGGAGGATTAATACCTTTCTCAAGGGTATTTGTGCGTAAGTGAAACCAGTGTAGAATTAGTTAGTGGGTGAAGTGGAGATAAAACCACAAATATTAGTAAAAGTGTATTCCACGCGGATAGATTCTTCACAATAACTCCTGTTTTGTTGAATAGATTGTGGTTAAGATGTTCTTTTTCTTTTCTGTTTTTTTTTTTTTTTTTTTTTTTAAGCCGTGGGTATGATTTAAACATTTTACATTTTAAATCCAGGGTTAACTATTTTTTTCTTTCATAAATTCATGCATTTCACTTTTGACATTTTCATGCTCTCGCAGAAACACAGAAAAACTCTAACATCAGTTGCTTTGAGGCTTTGTATACAGTTAACATTCTTCAAAAAATATATACACACTTGCATGAGTAAAAACCATAATTAGTTTGAAATATTACAGCTGACATTTTACAATTGAAATTAAACACGTATTAGGTGCATGGAAATATCAATGGAGCAACTTTTTAAAAAATATACGCTAAGAATTATGGATTTCGAAGACGGGCTAAGATGTTACACAAGCTTTAAAGTGTGGGATACTCAGTGAGTATCAACATCGTTAATCAATCATAACTGAACTAGAATGACAAGCTTGCTAAACATTATACTATTCCACAAGGCCAAAAATGTAGAGCCTCCAGTGAGAAACGAGCTTGCTACTTTGTTTTAATTGATCAAGTAGAACAAGCTGGTCAAAAATTACACGTCGTCAAAGTGTGCTAGTATAGAGAGGATCTAGCCCACTAATCAGTCGTAATCGATCTAGCAGAAAGTGTTTACTAATCATCATTTAATTTCGAAGAGCCCTGTGATTTTTATGCGTAACATACGTGTGTTGAAAAAGCGAAAGTGTAGAACGCCCAGTGAGAATCTTGCTCACTAATCAGTTTTAACTTATCTAGTAATAACAACTCGTTAACCATTTCAGAAGGTCAAATGGCACTATGATTTTGTAAGAGTAACGTAGATCTGGCGCAAGACCGAAAATTTGGAGCATCATGTGAAAATAGTGCTCACGAATCAGTCGTAATAGAACAAACAGAATATGCTTGCTAAGCATTATAACACTCTAAAGTTCCTTATGACTTTCAAAGCATAAGTTAGATGCGGCAAAGAGGTGTGGAGAACGAAGTGAGTATGGAACTCACTAATCAGTCATCATTTATCTAGCAGGACAAATTGACTAACAATTACTTCTTCCGTTCTTTCAGGACGTAGGCGATCATGGCTTTCCACGTCTCCTTATCCCTGGTGGCTCATAGCACGCCTTCTCCTGTTAGACCACGCAACCCTCATTCCGTCATCCACCTGATTAGGTCCTTTGAATATGTTATCCGCTGCGTTCCGCTATGTATTTTTCCCTCCATCTGGCCTGTTAGTATCAGGTTCTCCAAGCTTTCCTTGCTCATTGAATGTCCCAGGAATTTAAGCTGTCTCTTCCTGATTCTCAGAACTAATTTCCTTTTCGTTTCCATCATTTCGAAAATTTCATCATTGCTCACATGCTCGATCCATGATATTCGCAGCATCCTTCTGTAGAACCACATTTCAGTTGCTTCAAGTTTTTCCTTCATCTTTGATGATATTGTCCAACATTCACTGCTATATTGAAGAACCGACATCACATAGCAGTCCAGTACTCTCTTCTTAGTTTCTAGCGAACTTGTCTTTTACACAAGTTCTGGAATGCTTCCTTCGCCATGCCAATTCGCCTTAGGATCTCTGTGTCGCACTTCCTAGGTTTTTAAACTTTTGTACCTGCTTGATTTTAGTATCACCCAGCTGTATTTGGCATTGTGGGCTGACCTTTTTGCTGATGACCATGCATTCGGTTTTCTTGCAGTTTATTTGTAGTCCTTTTTTGCCATTCTCTTCAGCTACCTTAATTCTAATTTAAATGTCAATCACACAGTGATGAATGAGGTCGCTACACAGTTGTAACTGGCCTAGCGGCAGAAGCAGGCCAAACACGACGTCGAAGTGCTATTGATATGGTTCAAATATGAAAGTACAAAGCAGACCGTTAGGCTCTAACTAATAAATCTGTTTTTTTCAGTTTTTAGTTTTGTTTAATAGCATATCAACCACTGTGGGTTATTTAATGCCAAACTGGTGTGATTTTAAAATATTTTTATGTTCGGTTATAGTGAGAAGGTTGATTTAGTCATATTTTAATGAAAATTTTTGTTTTTATACTTTTTTTTTATTTTAGAAAACTGAAAATGCCTTCTAGTTTTGTATTTAAAAATGTTTTGCTAAGAATATTTTTTTCCTTGCAGAATGTGTTTTGGTAATTATTTAAACTCCAATAATGTGTTGTTGGCAATATTTTTCTTCAAAAATGTATATTATTCTATAAAATTCTATTTCTATGTGTATATTTCTATAAAAGTGCATTTTTATATTTTGATCCTAGTATGGAGGTAAGGTATTAGCTGGGACCCTAACAGGTGCTACCACTCTGGGTCAGGGTGAACCTGAGAAGCACAGCCATTAAGAGGTGGTTCCATGTTCCTCGCAACCTCCCAATCAGAGACCTTGCTGTCGGATGCAGTGTAACGTCATGTCCAGGAACTATAAATCAGTTGTATTTGATCTAGCTAAAAAGATTGCAAACCACTGTGCCACGTCGGGGTGCCCTAGGATATTCTGTCCGTAACTTTGACACAAGGCCTAAATTTTAGAGCACACAGTGAGGATTGAAGTTACTATTCAGCAATAATTGGTCTATCACAACCAGATCGCTAACCATTATACAAGTTTGATGTGCCCCATGATTTCTAAGTGTGGCGTTCATGTAGCACACTATCCGAAAGAGTGGAGAGCCCAGTGAAATTCGAGCTTACTCAGTCATTTAAGTGCCATACGTGATGCACGATTTGAGTGATCATGTCTCAAAAGATTGAGCAGAAGATTGTACCGTACTAGTTTGCCATTGCTTTCTGCGGTAGACAGGTTGCCAGTCAGTGCCACGGCCATAGAACCCAATCTGTCCTATTATTTGACCCATAACTGAAGGGAAGAAACGGATTAATACGTTTCTCAAGAGTATTTGTACGTAAGTGAATGCAAGAAATTAAACTGGAATTCGAACTCGGCACGCCGATTTGTCGTTATCCACTGAACCACAACGCACATCCCAGCTTACTACTCAGTTGTAAATGATAAAACAGGACAAGCTTGCTAATCATTATACCACGTCGAATGACTTTTTGAGAATAAAATTATTATGGTACAAGGATGAATATGTGGAGCTCCTTGTGTGGATCGAGTTCACTACTCAGTTATATATGCTCTAGCAGAAAAATCTTGCTAAGCATTACACGACTTCGAAGCGCCGTATCATTTTCTAAGCTCAATTTTGGATGTGGCCTGCGGCTGGAAGTGTGGAGCAGGTAGCAAGAATCGAAGTCAATAATTGTTCTAGCAAAAGCCATTGCATAAAGTGATAGCACATTAACGTGTCCTATGATTTTCTAAGCGTGATATCGATGTGGCAAAAGGTCAAAATATGAAGCATTGTATGTGGATTAAGCGTCCTATTCAGTTGTACATGAGTGGGCAAGAAAAGTTTGCTAATCATTACACCACCTGCCTACAGATGAAATAGTGTTGAAACCCACCTTTCTTTTAATACGATCGCTTGTCGATATTCTTATTTTCCTTGTAATACGTATTTACTAGTTTCAGCGATCATTTGTTGATAAACTGAAAGAAAATAATTCGTTAATTATCTTTTAAATATCAGAAATATGTAGTTTCCATGGTGACCTGGATCTGATTTGAAAATAATGCTTGCTCTAAAGTTTTCAATGTATAGGACGTTTCAAAATCTCTTCTTCAATAGAAAATAGACTTGTATATGACGTCCCACAGGAAAATTGATTTTGCTTCCTAAATCTAAAGAACGCTTTTCCCAAATTCTGAATTTTAATCCTCATTCACCAATATAATTTTCGATTTTTTTTAAAGTTCAGTAATCTTCACTACATTTCCGTAGGACAATTTTGGCAAAAGTATTTTGGCTTAAGTAGAGTGTTAGGTATGTTTCAACATCATTGTTTTGATTGGTACTAGAAATAAGTTTTTAAATAGAGATATAGATTCGCGTGTCTTATAAAATATCAAATATCATTTGGACATCAGAGAAATGTATATAAATCTATATATATATATATATATATATATATATATATATATAAACTATTACAATATATATGTAAGCTAACAACTATGTATATATATATATATATATATATAAGTTATATATATATACACACACATATATATATATATATATATATATATATATAAATATATATATATATATATATATATATATATATATATATATATAAACTATTACAATATAAAGTTCTACTCTCTATTGAGCATTCTTTATAAAAGTAAATGCTTCAACAGTGGGTTTAATGTACGTGTTCTGTCACTTCCTTACGATATATATAATATATATATATATATATATATATATATATATATATATATATATATATATATATAAGTATAGGTTGTATGGATGGAATAAAATTTAGTTATCCAAAAGAAAAAACTAAAAAATATTCTTAAAAGTGTTCTTAATACAAATTAAAACAAATAATATTTAGTTAAACTTTATAAGATAAGCAATTTATAACAGCACTAGAATGTAGCTATTTTGTTTCGACACTTCTTGTGCCTTTCAAGTGATGGTATTGTTTGTGGGAAGGATAGTTACTTTCATCTCGCATCTCTTCGTTTCAAAGTCAGAAGGGTGGAAAAATAGCTACTTTGTAGTGATGTTATGACATACATGTGTTATAATTTTTTTTTTAAAATTATATATACTAGTAGTATAGTCCGGCGTTGCTCGGTTGTAATGAAAACTTTAAAACTAATCCATGGTCCTGGAGCACAGATCCTTTGGACGTTGGCACGAAAGACTAAAAAGCAATAGTTGTTTCCAGTTAAAGCGAAACCGTAGACTGAAAGAAAAATGAATGGTTTAAAGTCATATTTTGATTCCCTGGTATCGATATCAAATAAGTTTTTTTCGTCGTAAACTGAATTTTGAAGGCTAAATAAGTCCTCTGAGTAAATGGTCTCATGGCTGAGACTAAGAACTACAATTATACCTACTTAGAGCCAAACCCGAAGCAAAAATTAAAATTAAAGGGCTGAAACAAATGCAGACACAAAGGCATATAAACAGACACACACACACACACACACACAAACATCTTGCCTTATATATATATATATATATATATATATATATATATATTATCGATTTTCTGCACTATTGTAAGAACTGCAACCTTGGAACTTCTGAATATCGTTTCTTATGTATTTGTCTATGAGTGTATCAAATTTGATTAGAATCGGACCACTCCTTCTATAACCCGATTTTTTGATTATCGATTTTCGATATTTCTCAGAGGTACCTCGACAGAAAACCCAGCCAAGAACACTCGCAGATGCTTATAGTACAACTGTGTAAAATTTCAAGAAAATCGGTTCAGCCGTTTCGGAGTCTATAGGTAACGGACACACACACACACACACAAAGTTCCATTTATAAATAAGTTTAGATTTAGATAGATTTAGATATATCGAAATATTTATATATTCACATACCTAAGTAGGAAAAAAAACAATACTTAATAACCGAAAAGTTTAAAATACATTTATTACATCATCTGTTAATATTTCGTATGGTAGTCGTTATTGTTAATTACAGCATGTAGACATTTATAGTAATTCCCTACGAATTAATTACATGTTTCTTGGCTAATATTTTTCCATTCTTTTACAGGAAAATTTCTTTATTTCATTCAGGTTTTGAGGGTCCGTTCTTTAATTTTTCTGTTTCCTCTCCCTCCCTAGATTTTCAATTGGATTAAAATCAGGAGATTGACTTGACCATTTTAGGATGTGTATTCTATTTTAAATTAACCATTATTTTGTAAGTTTTGCAATATGTTTAAGATTGTTGTCTTGTTAAAAGATCCAACTTAGTTTCAAGTCCAACAATGTGCATTCCGACGAAACTTTTTCTCCAAAATATCCCTATAATATGCTTTATTTTTTCTCCCTTCGATTATTTTAATATTTCCTAAACCTTGGGAATATCATAATTTATCTACATACAGATTTTACTGTTGGGATAGTAATCTTCGGTAAGTATTTAATACCCTTCGTTCTGCAGACTTTTGCCACAGCATTTACGCCAAAAAGTTCAAATTTCGTTTCGTCTGTTCAGTGTACATTTACCACAAATGCTTCAGGTTTGATACAATGCTTGTTTGCAAAATCCAGTCTCTCAAGCGTGTTTTCACGCAAGATTTTTTTTTCCTTGGATTCCTTGTAAAGATCTCATATCGACGAATTGAACAGCTAGCTATATCCGTACTAACTCTTAATCCCCAGACCTCTCAGAAGTTCTGTAAGCGTAACTCGTGGCTGGTTGCTAAATCTTCTCGCCTGTAATCTTGCTGTATGTGTATTTACCTTTCTAGGACGACCAGATATTTTTTTAGACGAACAGAATGGCATGTCTACCAGTCACGAACTATCGAAGCCAACTGAACTCAATGACACATTTAACTGATTAACTATCTTTGTATCCAAGTCCAATTCTATGAAGGTGAACAATACTTTAACAGTGGGATTGATCAATTATTTTCCTTTTCTTCAATTTGTAAATGTAAAAAGTGTGGTTAACAAAAAGAAACGACGCAATAATTTTAATCATTCCTAACAGTAAACATAAAATAATCTAGAACATTCTAAAAGCAGTTCCATTCTAATTTTGGAATATTCTAGTAAGATTTTAACAGTTTAATAAAAAACGAAGCTCTTGTAAATAAACAAATATATTGCAAACGTTTGAGTTACTGAATATCGTGTATTCAGTAGGATATATTTTGGATTTTTTTAAAAATCTGATAAACTGAAAACCTAAATATTTGTTCTAAGATCAGTAAAAATTTAATCAATGTCGAAAATCTAAGGAAAATTAGCCACAAGTGACGAGGGAAATCCGGACAAAGAAGCAAAGACACGTTTGCAACCATTGCACTTTCTCATGTAACGAAGACTATTAGAACTAGAATCCGCTAGACCATGGCTTTCGTGCGAGATCACCTGGCACTGCTCGCTTTAATATTCATCCCAAAAAGTTTAGCCTTTATTGAGTTTGGAAGTACATTACGTTAGAACTGGGTTATATTCTGTTTACTGACGAGACAAGGTAGAATTCTTGAAGGACCTAACCATTAGGTCTTATTTAGAAATGAACGGCATAAACATTTACGCCATTAACAAGAATATTGAGGAATCATCTGGGATGTTATCATTCATGTCACACTTGTTGGCCAAATAAAGATGCCTGAAGAGGTTACAGTGATCACAGCCGCGTTCTGCAATCTTCTGAAGAAGGTC
>JBBBDQ010001530.1:2397500-2445000 GCA_037127315.1 Ascarosepion bandense
TAGATAGATATGAACAGACAGATAGATAGATAGATAGATAGATAGATAGATAGATAGATAGATAGATAGATGAATCATGTGAAATCTAAATCAACTCATAATATTTAATTTAATTTAATTAACGATTAAGATATTTTTATCTAGTCAATCTCGATATGAAAACAGATAATTGGATCTTCTTTTCTATTGAATGTCGTAACTGCATTTGCAGTAATCAACAAATTTCTATTAGACATAAATTGTTAGCTTATCGCAATGTATGAAAAGAAACATTCGCATCCAGCCTTACAAAATATGTTAAGTTAAACGACTTAAGTCAGCTTTTTCATTCCGAAAAACGTGAAAAGACTAATAAATATCAAAAATATCTCTTAGAAAATAGCTAAGATTAGAATCCGGTTCGAGTTTTCTTAAAGACGACAGCCAAGGGACAATGATTAAACGTTTTATTTGATATTTCTTTTTTTTAATACCCTTTTTTCTTTCGAGACAAAAATCTGTAAAAAATGTCCAATCTAATCATAGCTTAATTTGAACTCATGTAAGCATACACCGAGACATATTAAAATCCATACACCATATACTGGTATAAAACATCGTATAATCGTCTCATTTACATGCAAATATAGGTGGAAAATAAATGAAGTACTACTAATAATAAGAATATGAAGACAACACTCAATAACTATGAATTAACTATGAACAGAGCCACAACATGATGATAGTATTTGGAAAAAGAAAAGAATCTTTACTATAACTGCAGTTGCATACATAAAAATCGCACACGTAAATTAATAATAATAATAATAATAATAATAATAATAATAATAATAATAATAAATCCCTGGAAACCCCAGCTTAAGTAGATATACAAAAAATTGTCTTATTAAGTACAGCCCACACACTAAGGAAAACTTTGTCTATGTAATGCTAGGAATGATAGGGAAGATAGAAAAACATGAAATGGAGCCATAACAACACGCCACTACCTGCCTTAGGTCCCCCGCAGACTTGGTTGGTAGTGAGACCAAAGCAGAAATCGAAATATGATGAAAAATGACATAATAATAATAGTAATAATAATAATAATAATACAAAGAGATTTTACAGGGAAATAGGTAAAAAAAGAATTGAAGTGACAGTCCCCACCAGAATGGAAGAAGTCACACAGTTCTGGGAAAAGATATGGGCTTGCCCTAAAGAACATAGCAAGGAAGTACATTGGATTGCGCAAGAGATAGAACGACTGAAAAATAAACCAGAAGAGACAAGGTCTGGAATTACAGAAGATGATGTTATATTTGCAGTAAAAAAAGCACACAATTGGAAATTCCCAGGTATAGATAAAACTCCTAACTTTTGGCTATATTATTTAAATACAGCACATAAAAAACTAGCCAAAGAACTTCAAGAAATGGTTGACGATCCCACTAAAATTCCTGCATGGATGACCAAAGGAATTGCATTTCTTCTACCCAAGAATGGTGACACAAACAACCCGAAAAACTACAGACCAATTACATGTCTTCCGACAACATATAAATTATTAACATCTATTTTAACAAAACAGACATATTTATTCTTAGAAAGAAATGACATGATAACGCTTGAACAAAAAGGGTGCAAACGTGGCTGTTATTGATGTAAAGACCAATTGCTAATTAACAAAATGATCCTGGAAAACTGCTACAGTACAAAGAAAAATCTTAGTACTGCCTGGGCAGATTATCGAAAGGCATTCGATAGTGTGCCACATTCCTGGATTTTAAAGACTTTAAATATATACAAGATATCGCCCGTCATCATCAATTTCATCAAACAGTGCATGTCTATATGGAAAACAACCCTTTACCTCAATCATATAAATGGAACCTATAAGTCTGATGAAATAAACATCAAAAGAGGTATATTTCAAGGTGATTCTTTATCTTCCTTACTATTCTGCATATCATTAATAGCACTAACCAGTCAACTTAATAAGACAGAATGTGGTTATAAAATAGGCCAAAAGAAAATAAGCCATCTATTTTACATGGATGACTTAAAGTTATATGCTAAGAATGATAATGAGCTGGAAGGTCTTCTGCAAACTGTAAAATGCTTCAGCGAAGACATTGGAATGAAATTCAATTTGAATAAATGTGCTAAAGCTACAGTTTTACGTGGATCAATACAAGAAACATCCTCAATTAGCTTAGACCCTGCTGTAACAATAAAAAAATTGAAACCAGAAGAAGCTTATAAATACCTAGGTGTAAATGAGAGCGAAAACATTCACCATAAGAAAATGAAAGAAATAGTGCGAAAAGAGTACTATAGAAGGCTACGAATGATATTAAAAACTGAATTAAATTCACAGAACAGAGTGATGGCCATTAATAGCTTTGCAATCCCAGTTGTCCAATATAGCTTTAACAAATTAAACTGGACTCTAAACGACATCAGGCGAATGGATGCGAAAACAAGAAAGCTTCTTTCTAAGCATAAGATGCATCATCCAAAGGCTGATGTAGACCGTCTATACATACTCCGTAAAGAAGGTGGAAGAGGTCTTATTCAGCTGGAATTGTCATACAAGACAACAACTATTGGCTTACTAACATACATAGAAACAACAAAGGATTGGATGATACAATTAGTAAGGCAACATGAAGAAAGAAAGAAAGAAAGAAAAATATTCAATAATAAAAGAAGGCAGTAAATACAAACAAGATTTACAGTTAGTAGATTCTGTAGAAAAGCAAAACAGAAGCCAAGAACCAACTATTGCGGCAAAATATATGAAAATGAAAGCCAAAGATAAAGCTCTTGAACAGATGAAACAGCGCTGTCAAGACAAACCTCTGCATGGCCAATATCCAGAACGCGCCAATAAATCCAATGTTGACAAAGTTAATACTCATCAATGGTTACGTGCATCTAGATTAAAGTCTGAAACTGAAGGCTTTATTCTTGCAGCACAAGACCAAAGTCTTTTCACTAGAAACTTTCAGGCAAATATTATGCATAATAATGTGGATCCAAAATGCAGGTTTTGTGATAAACACCAAGAAACAATAGACCACCTAATCTCAGGCAGTTCTGTGCTTGCCCCAAATGAATATAAATATCGCCACGATAGAGTTGGGCAATATTTACATTGCGCAATGTGCAAACATTATGGAAAAGCTGTAAACAAACACTGGTATGAACATCACCCAGCACCGGTTACAGAAATAGAAGATGCAACCATTCTATGGGATTACACCATCTACACAGACAGAAAAATTGAAGCAAACAGGCCAGACATTATTGTTAAATACCAGAAGGAGAAAACTTGTCTATTAATTGATATGGCTTGTCCAGCGGATTGTAACATAGCAAACAAGGAATTTGAAAAACTGTCAAAATATAAAGACCTGGAAATTGAAATATGAAAATGTGGAAATGGAAAACAAGAATCGTGCCAGTGATAGTCGGTGCACTTGGAATGATAAAAAATGGAACAAAACAACACATTGAAAGAATCCCTGGAAACCCCAGCTTAAGAGATATACAAAAAAGTGTCTTGTTAAGTACAGCCCACACACTAAGGAAAACTTTATCTATGTAATGCTAGGGATGATAGGGAAGATAGAAAAACATGAAATGGAATCATAACAACACGCCACGACCTGCCTTAGGTCTCCACGCAGACATGGTTGGTAGTGAGACCAAAGCAGAAATCGAAATATGATGAAAAATGACATGATAATAATAATAATGTCATTGATAATTGTTAAAAGAAAAGAACTTGGATATGCAAAAAAACATTACGGAAATTTTTACTTACTTTGTGGCCGGGAAAGAAAACACATTTATGAACAAAAGAAAAGAATATAATTAAGAAATCGAAATGAAATTTCATGTGAGCCGAAATGTCACGATCCGCGTCATAAAAAATATCGAAATGTTGGACAAATTTTTACTTTATTTTCTCCAGAAATTAAAGCTAAAATACGATGTTTCGAACAGCTTATGGAAAATTCACTTCGATTGTTCTGATAAGATAAGAAGAACACCCGATTTTGTTGATGATGTCTTCAAACTCAATAACGTGACCTACCTCAACAGACTTAGAGAGTTAGTGCTGCCCTAGATCAAGAGAATAGCAGCTGGAAGATCCTATGTTTGGCAACAGGACACTGTACCATGCCACCAAAGCAGGAGAACCCAGTCAGGGCTGTCAGGTAATTTCTGCAACCGCATCATCCATTTCAAAAGGTGATAGGGAGATGTAGAAAGCCATGTTCGCCTACGTCTTGAAGGAACAAAGAAGAAGAAGAAGAAGAAAAGAAGAAAAAAAATTTAGATGACAATTTATCTTTTACGCACTGTTCTTGGATCCTTCGAAGTGATTGGAAACGATCCCGAATAGGTCAATGAAGTACTTCCCGGCAAACTATACCTTAAAGAAATAAAACAATATCTATTCTGTGAGCAATGATTAGGTCTTAGAAGGAAGTCTTGGAGAACCTGATACTAACAAGCCAGATAGAGGGAAAAAGAGACAGAGGAAAGCAGCGGATAACATATTTAAAAGCCCTGAGCTGGTGGAGGATAGAACGGTGACTGAGACACGTTACAGGAGAAAGAGTGCTAAGAGCCACCATGGATAGGGAGACGTGGAAAGCCATGATCGCCTACGTCTTGAAAGGGCAAGGTACATAGAAAAAGAAAGAAGAAGATGGTTTTTTGCTCTTTAATATTTTTCCAGGAATGAATAATGGATACTGCCATGTTGCTATTTCTGGCACTAGATATCTGCTTATGACCAGTTAGAAAAAACGGGTACAACAGAAATCAAATATCAAATAATAATACTACCAATGATGATGATCTGGAAGGTATGTGGACGAACACTGGTATGGACATCGCCCATCACCGATTGTGGTGGTAGGGGTGTCACCGTTCTGTGGGATTGCACCATGTGCACAGACGGAGAGTTTGAGGCGGGTGAGCCGGACATTGTTGTTAAAAACCAAAACGAAGAAACTTGCTTATTAATTGAAATGGCTTGCCCAGCCAATTGTAATATAGTCACAAAGGAATTCGAAAAACTGTCAAAAAATAAGGACCTGGAAGTTGAAATGGAAAAAGTGTGGAAGTTGAGAACAGGTATCTTACCAGTGGTGGTGGGTGCGCTTTGAATTGATAAAAAATAGAAGAAGAAACACATTAAAGGAATCCCTGGAGGCCCTAGCTTGAGGATGTACAAGGGATTGTTTTGTTTGGTGCAGCCCGCACGCTAGGGAGAAGTTTGTCTATGTAACGCTGGGGGTGTTAGGTAGATACAAAAAATATGAAATGGAGCCATATCAACACAACACCACCTGCTTTAGATCTTCCTGCATACTTGGTAGGTAGTGCGACCATAGCAGAAATAGAATTATGATGAAAAATGGCATAATAATAATAATAATAATAATTCCCCACAACCAGGATAATCCTAATGATGGTCCTGAAAATTCACCAGCTAGATCTACAACCGTATATTTAAAGAAAGAAAAAATAAAATGGTCTCGTGAGGAGTACAAAGTCGTTATGACTGCATTTCATGAAGCGTTACTCAAACCTCAAAAAAACATGACTCGCCAAACATATGACATTTGGCGTGAAAAAGTTGGTCAAACAAATAGAAAGTATATTGACGAAAATAAATTGGCCAATGTACGTAGGTACATTATTCGTAATAACCGACTGTCAGAGGCTGAGATTCACGAAATTAAAAGAATTGTAACAAGAAGAGTCGAATCAACAAAATATGAAAAGGAACCGGAACCAGAAATAAAAAGTAATAACATCAAACAAATCACAGGTCATAATGTAGAAACCGTGAAACACGCAAATCACTGCGAAGATAATGATGTAAGTCTAAAAGTGCTGGAAAGGTGCGATCTGAGTCTGAGTCAGTTAAAAGAAAAAAATAAAATTAGTTCAGAACACATCGAAGATAATTATTTCACGGAAAATAACAATATACAGGAAGCCAAGATAGAAATAAAAAACCAGCTAAGTCAAATACAAAGTATTACAATGGAGGAACGTGAACAGCTCCCAAAATTCCAACCAACAAAACAAAACCTCCGAACTATTAAATTGTACAATGCAGCACTGAAATCAATACTGGATGAAGACCCGAATACAAATCTTAACGAAGTAATATATGCATCAGCAACAGCAGCAACAAAAAAATTAAACATCAAAATAAAAACAAGGCAGTCACGCAGACGTGAAGATCCACCTTGGAAAAGAAAAATCGAAAAAGAAATCGAACAACTAAGAAGTGAACTGTCAGTACTGGATGAACTGAGTAGAGGAATAAATGTAAGAACTAGGAAAAGAAGAAGAGCCGAAAAAAAATATAACATCAGGAATGAAAATGACGTCTTATCAAATAAAGAAAAAATAAAGCAAAAAATCCAACTGAAGGCTCAAAGAATAAGACGCTATGAAAAAAGAGCAAAATTTTACAGACAAAACAAGATCTTTCAGACTGATACAAAGAGATTTTACAGGGAAATAGGTAAAAAAAGAATTGAAGTGACAGTACCCCCCAGAATGGAAGAAGTCACACAGTTCTGGGAAAAGATATGGGCTTGCCCTAAAGAACCTAGCAAGGAAGTACATTGGATTACGCAGGAGATAGAACGAATGAAGAATAAACCCGAACAGACATGGTCTGGAATTACAGAAGATGATATTAAATTTGCACTAAAAAAAGCACACAATTGGAAAACTCCAGGTATAGATAAAATTCCTAACTTTTGGCTATATTATTTAAATGCAGCACATAAAAAATTAGCCAAAGAACTCCAAGAAATGGTTGACGATCCCACTAAAATTCCTGCATGGATGACAAATGGAATTACATTTCTTCTACCCAAGAATGGTGACACAAACAACCCGAAAAACTACAGACCAATTACATGTCTTCCGACAACATATAAACTACTAACATCTATTTTAACAAAACAAACATATTTATTCTTAGAAAGAAATGACATGATACCGCTAGAACAAAAAGGGTGCAAACGTGGCTGCTATGGCTGTAAAGACCAATTGCTAATTAACAAAATGATCCTGGAAAACTGCTACAAGACAAAGAAAAATCTTAGTACTGCCTGGATAGACTACCGAAAGGCATTCGATAGTGTGCCACATGAATGGATTTTAAAGACTTTAAATATATACAAGATATCGCCCGTCATCATCAATTTCATCAAACAGTGCATGTCTATATGGAAAACAACCCTTTACCTCAATCATATAAATGGAACCAATAAGTCTGATGAAATAAACATCAAAAGAGGTATATTTCAAGGTGATTCTTTATCTCCCTTACTATTCTGCATATCATTAATAGCACTAACCAGTCAACTTAATAAGACAGAATGTGGTTATAAAATAGGCCAAAAGAAAATAAGCCATCTATTTTACATGGATGACTTAAAGTTATATGCTAAGAATGATAATGAGCTGGAAGGTCTTCTGCAAACTGTAAAATGCTTCAGCGAAGACATTGGAATGAAATTTAATTTGAATAAATGTGCTAAAGCTACAGTTTTACGTGGATCAATACAAGAAACATCCTCAATTAGCCTAGACCCTGCTGTAACAATAAAAGAATTGAAACCAGAAGAAGCTTATAAATACCTAGGTGTAAATGAGAGCGAAAACATTCACCATAAAAAAATGAAAGAAATAGTGCGTAAAGAGTACTATAGAAGGCTACGAATGATATTAAAAACTGAATTAAATTCACAGAATAGAGTTATGGCCATTAATAGCCTTGCAATCCCAGTTGTCCAATATAGCTTCAACATCTTAAACTGGACTCTAAACGACATCAGGCGAATGGATGCTAAAACAAGAAAGCTTCTTTCTAAGCATAGGATGCATCACCCAAAGGCTGATGTAGACCGTCTATACATACCCCGTAAAGAAGGTGGAAGGGGTCTTATTCAGCTGGAATTGTCATACAAGACAACAACTATTGGCTTACTAACATACATAGAAACAACAAAGGATTGGATGATACAATTAGTAAGGCAACATGAAGAAAGAAAGAAAAAATATTCAATAATAAAAGAAGGCAGTAAATACAAACAAGAATTACAGTTAGTAGATTCTGTAGAAAAGCAAAACAGTAGCCAAGAACCAACTATTGCGGCAAAATATATGAAAATGAAAGCCAAAGATAAAGCTCTTGAAAAGATGAAACAGCGCTGGCAAGACAAACCTCTGCATGGCCAATATCCAGTACGTGCCAATAAATCCAATGTTGACAAAGTTAATACTCATCGATGGTTACGTGCATCTGGATTAAAGTCTGAAACTGAAGGATTTATACTTGCAGCACAAGACCAAAGTCTTTTCACGAGAAACTTTCAGGCAAATATTATGCATAATAATATGGATCCAAAATGCAGGTTTTGTGATAAACACCAAGAAACAATAGACCACCTAATCTCAGGCTGTTCTGTGCTTGCCCCAAACGAATATAAAAATCGCCACGATAGAGTTGGGCAATATTTACATTGGGCAATGTGCAAACATTATGGAAAAGCTGTAAACAAACACTGGTATGAACATCATCCAGCACCGGTTACAGAAATAGAAGATGTAACCATTCTATGGGATTACACCATCTACACAGACAGAAAAATTGAAGCAAACAGGCCAGACATTATTGTTAAAAACCAGAAGGAGAAAACTTGTCTATTAATTGATATGGCTTGTCCAGCGGATTGTAACATAGCAATCAAGGAATTTGAAAAACTGTCAAAATATAAAGACCTGGAAATTGAAATAGAAAAAATGTGGAAATTGAAAACAAGAGTTGTGCCAGTGATAGTAGGTGCACTTGGAATGATAAAAAATGGAACAAAACAACACATTGAAAGAATCCCTGGAAACCCCAGCTTAAGAGATATACAAAAAATTGTATTATTAAGTACAGCCCACACACTAAGGAAAGCGTTATCTATGTAATGCTGGGGAATGATAGGGAGGATAGAAAAACATGAAATGGAGTCATAACAACACGCCACTATCTGCCTTAGGTCTCCCCGCAGACTTGGTTGGTAGTGAGACCAAAGCAGAAATCGAAATATGATGAAAAATGACATAATAATAATAATAACTATTGCAACGACACAAATTGTAACATGAAACCAAAATTAACCAGTCACAGGACGATTTATATTAAATCAGGATATTATTCGATAATTGTTGTATCCTTGAAAGAGTTTACAAACAGAAAAGGCGGTACTAGAATGAAAGAACGGCAACAAGTACTTAGATGAAAGAAGAGACGTTTATTGTAAAGAGAAGACACTACAGCAAGACAGGGAATCTGGTAACAGGTTAATAATTGCCAAAACAAGTCACAGGCATTTCCTGTGCTCACTATATATGCCTACTAATGTAGTCACTCAAGGCGATTGGGAGTTTGGGATATTACATTATCACACACACAAACGCATATATATATATATATATATATATATATATATACAGGCAGTCAGGCCACATACTTCCCACTACCAAGGAGGAATTACTACTAATTCTTTCTCCGATTCCAACCCAATGACAACTAATACATCCAAACCCCTTCCATTACGTAAGCTAAATTCTGGGAATTTTTCACCAATCTCTGTTTATAAGGGATTGAAGAATGCTTGCCTTAAATGACATGTTAAAAAAGGCTATTTCCCTCACTAAGTTTTATCTGAATTTACAGATATATATATATATATATATATATATATATATATCATCTGAAGCGGTTATAAACTATCTAGAGATTACAGCCACTTGAGACAATCTGTTGATTTTTTTTGTAAAACAAAGTATATATATATATATATATATATATACTTTTTTTTTACAAAAAAATATATATGTAGGGAGAGAGTGAGAGAGAGAGAGAGACGGAGAGGGAGAGAGAGAGACGGAGAGGGAGAGAGAGAGAGAGAGAAAGTTAGATAGATAGAAAGAGAGACCGAGAAGAGGAGAGAGCAATATTTGTACAACAAGCCCGGAGTATTACAGGAAAAGAATAAAAAAAAGAACTCAATAAATTGTATAAAAAAAGCCAACCTTCTACATAGAAAACATAAATGAAGAAGCGAGAAACATTACAGATAAACTGAGTATAAGTAACAGGTTTCAAATACTAAACAGCAAGCGGGCATTCTTAATTATGAAGGGCCATCAAGGTGACTTTTCTAACAATCCCTTTATCCGACTAATCAGCATAAGAGAAAAGGAATTACAAAAAGTAAGAGAGAAAATTCTAGTAAAATATGTGATTCATTACGTCAAATAATCAATGGAAAGACACACCGCTTCCAGAAAAAAAATTTCAAGAAATTATAAATTACATTTATGACATTATAAACTCTTATCCGTCAATTTCTAAAAAAAGGTTTATTTGAAGCTTTGCAGTTTACTAAGAACTTTACAAATATACCATTCGAGTACATTAACATTTTACATTAACTCAAATCCGTGCTGATCCACCATGGTGAAGTATGGATAAAAAATCTAAAACGGGCGCCTTTGAACTATCACAAGGTTTATTCGACGGAGCCGATATTTCCGAGCTAATGGGTTCCGTTTATCAGACATAAAATAAACAAAATAGTCCACATAGACAACCACGGAATATAGAGAGATGGCGGACTGATAGTATAGAGGTCGAAATAAAAGAGGTTCGTTTGATAGAACCGAGGTTTCCGAGCTAATAGGTCTATTTATCTACACAAAATAAACAAAAGAATCCATATAGACAACAACGGAATATAGAGATGGCGGACTGATAGTATAGAGGTCGAAATAAATAAAAAAAGGTTCCTTTGATAGAGCCGAGGTTTCCGAACTAACGGGTCTATTTATCATAGACAAAATAAACAAAGTAGTCCACATAGATGACCACGGAATATAGAGAGATGACGGACTGATAATATTACAAGTCAAGAAAAGAACAAAAGAAAAAGTAAGAAAAATACCTTTAAAACTCGTCAAGAGTATCAGTTTCGAAATAGAGGTCAAAATAACTTTCAAAAATGTTTTCCAGTATTTAGACGGGGAACGCAATTTACAAACTCGCACCGTCTCCAATGTATGAAACTAAACACTAAATTAACATATATAAATACCAGATCAAGCCACCCAACAAATATAATCCATATCTAATGATATAGAATATGGACTCTCTAAAATTCTTATTATAAAAGCATCATTGATGAAATGAAAAAATAATATGAAAAAGTTTTACAAGAAAATTGGGGAAAAATATATTATAGTATTAAAAATCTTTTTAACCCTTTTAATTTAGAAGTAAAGATCAAAAAAGGAAAATAATTTTTCCAGCTATTAATAAACAAATCGCCAAAAGCTTCAGGCTACACAAAATATTTAATAGAAATACAGTTAATTTAAGTTACAGCTTTAATTTCAGCTTAGAAAACTACATAAAGAGGCAAAATACCCCAAAATCAAAAGCCCAACGTACGGCAGAATACCATTAATGAAAAGTGCAACTGCTGAGAGAAAGAAATGTTCGCTTAAGGAGATTCTAAACTTGAAGGCGTCATTTACAGAGCAGAAGTAAATTATGGATATATATAGTTAGGATGTACTGAAGACGAAGAAATAATCACAAGTCTATATGCAAACAAGAAAATCTTAAAAAAACTAGCCAACCATGTATGGTAATTAAAATAAAATGGTGGACGCATCTATATGATGTAAAAATATTAAGAAAAAAACTGCAACGCGGGTGATATTTGAAGATTGTATTAAGAAGAAAAGTTGGCTATTTTACTATTTCCCGAACAACGTAGGCTACTAAATGAAAGGTTCATAATAATGTCACAATGTAGACAGATTAGAAAATATTTTTTAGGCACGTACAAACCGAGATGAAAAGATCCCAAATAAGTAACGCCGCCCTTATTTTGAACTTCCAGTGAGGAATTTATAAAAGAGTTAACCTTTAACTTTAAACCAAATACAGGTGGGGGATAACAGAACCAAACAAGTACAAGAATTTAAGTACCTAGGAAGTGTTCTAACAGGAGATGGAAAGTGCGAGACAGAGATCCGAAGGCGAATTGGCATGGCAAAGGGCGCGTTCCTGAAGTTGAGCAAAATAATAACACACAGGAAAATCTCAATAGAAACGAAGAAAAGAGTGCTAGACTGCTACGTGATGTCAGTTCTTCAATACGGCAGTGAATGCTGGACAATATCATCGAAAATGAGAACAAAACTGGAAGAGGCCGAAATGTGGTTCTACAGAAGGATGCTACGGATATCGTGGACAAGCAACGACGAGGTGTTAGAAAGAATGGCAACAAAAAGGAAATTGATGCTGAGCATCAGGAAGAGACAACTGAAGTTCCTGGGACATGCAATGAGGAAAGAGAGTCTGGAGAACCTGATACTGACTGGTCAGATAGAAGGAAGGAGAGACAGAGGAAGGCAGCGGATAACATATTTGCAGGGCCTAATCAGGTGGATGACGGAACGGGGGTTGCCAGGAGCAACAGGAGCATACATACTAAGAGCCACAAGGGATAGAGAGACGTGAAGAGCCATGATCGCCTACGTCCTGAAGGGACAGGGCACATAGAAGAAGAAGAAGAAGAAGAAGAAGAACCTTTAAACCAGCAGTCAAAACAACTTGCCTGACGAAATCGAAAACGTTGTAAACAAGGAAGCGTAAGAGGATGAATTTCTCTACAAAAATCTCTTAATGCTCTTCATGTTGAATATTCATCATCTGAGTAATTTCTAATACAGATGTCTGTTGCTTTAATTTAATTTAAATCTGATTTATAACTGTTCAGTACACGCACACACACACGCATATGTATATTTTTTTTTCTAAATATATACTGTTAATATGCCGTTGCTAAGCGGAGTTTTATGTCAACACAAGATAAAATCGTCGCTGATGGTAGATGTTTCTGCGATAACTTCCTTGTATCGGCTCGTGAACGAGAAACCGGGGAGCCGAGTTCGAATTCCAGTTGTAATCCATTGTATTCACTTACGCGCAAATACCCTTGGGAAAGGGTTTAATCCGTCTCTTCCTTCCAGTTATGGGTTAAATAGCAGGACAGATTGGGTTCTATAGCCTTGGTCGGCAACCAGTCTACCGCAGAAAGCAATGGTAACCTACTGCGGGATAATCTTCTGCCCAGTCAGTCATGTCTCTTTCGAGACATGATCACCCAAGCGTGTATCACGTATGACACTTTACTAAAAAATCTCTCTGAAGATGGCGCATGTAAGACGAAAGCTTAATAAAAATTTATCCGGGGAAATTTGTCTTTATTTTCAATTGAAATTAAAGCCAAGTACGATGTTTAGAACTGCATAATTTGTCATAAGGTACAGAAAACTAACTGATAAGCGGCAACAATTGTTTTGATTTTATGGTGAATATATTAATAAATAATATATAATTTTACTGTACACTTTTAGAAAAAATCATAACAATCATTTGTGACACAATATATATAAATATACTGGTCTAACCTTATTAGGACTAAAAACCAAATATTAAACAGTCAATATATATACACTGCCGGCCATAATTATTAGGCCACCCCAGTTTTAAAAAAATGATGTATTTCATACTATTTTTTATTATTTATTGCCAAGTGGATAATTCTAAATGAAAATAGAATGGTTCTTTTGTTATTATTAATTTGCAAAATTTTATTAGGCAACCAGGAAACCTTTGCTTCGGCCAGCCAATAATAAGAAGAGACTAGCATGGGGAAGAGAGCACAGAAACTGGGACCAGAATACTTCATTTGATGCACATGTTATTGTGCAGTATTAACAATAGAACCATTCTATTTTCATTTAGAATTATCCACTTGGCAATAAATGCTAAATATAGTATGAAATACATCATTTTCTCAAACTGGGATTGCCTAATAATCGCCTGTAATAAATATATATATATATAATGGCGTCTTCATTTGAATCATTTTCGAGAAACCTTTTGCATTCTATCACTGACTGTGCGTGGTGGTGCAGTGGATATCACCTCGAAATGAGAAATTGGAGAGTAAAGTTCGAATTCCAGTTGAATTCGTTAAATCCACTTAAGGGAAAATAGGCTTGGGAAAGGTGTGAATCTGTCACTTCTTCCTCCAGATAAGGGTTAAATACTAGGACAGATTGGATTCTATAGCATTGATTGGCAGCCTATCAACCGCAAAAAGTAATAGCAACATCATGAGTGAAAAAAAAGGCCCAGTATTTCATATCTCTTTCGAGACATGATCACCCAGCTGTGTATCAACTATGGCACTAAACTGATCACCATGACTGGGGCTAACACATTTTCAGAATAAAGTTTCAAATTAGGACGATTTTTTTAATCAATTATTTTTCTGCTGTTTTTATTTTTAAATTGGTCCCCTGTGTCGTGTTATATAATTTTTCTGTTCGGAATCTTGCTCACGCATTTATAAATCTGCATTCCTCCGTTCAATTCTGCCACATCTGGTTCGGTGATTAAGTTATCTAAAGAATCACCTGCAATGTTATAGATTCTGATTGGCATTACTGCTCCAGTCGCATTAATCGATGTAATGTATTTTTCAAAATCATTTCATCCCAATCAAGGCATTCCACTGCCACTGTTGCGCAGAGGGTTACATCGGGGAAGGTGGTGAGAAAGAGTGGTTAGATATAGGCAATGTCAGAAGGAGGGTGATAGACGGGTAAGGTTGTAGATGGGAAGAGTGATTGAGAGAATGGATGTGTGTTAGTTTGTTAGGAGGTGTCTGTTGACCTTACATTTAAACTCCTGGAGATTGAAGCTGTGGAGGAAGCAAGTATGTGGAAGGGAATTCCACAGGCGAGAAAAGAAGCTGTTGAAGTAAAAATTGCGGTTAAATTTTATCGGTTCCGCCGTAAAAGGGTGGGGCCTAGTGTAATATAGCAATCTAGCCCCCACCCGAAGAAGGTTGATGCAATCGATGATATTTCCCGTCGATGAAGGGGTCAGCGAACGACAGGACAGGTGTTTGAGAAATACATCCTGTCGGCGTCTGGAGCGGATGTCGCAGGGTTATGAGTCGGGCTCGTTTGACCTTATTTCCGACAGCGGCGGAAATGACTACGGAAGTAAACAAAACAGGTGTCTCTTGGAATTACGTGGCCGTTGCGTAGGCGAGACAAAACCGGAAGGAAAAGTCCCGGTTCTAGAAGACTATAAAAAGAAATCGACACACAGATTCGCCAGCAGAGAACGGCCAGTGGAAGCAGAGAGACACCACAGGCAAGACTTACACTCCCGTCGACTCATTCTATGTGTGCTCTCACTCTTCCATTCTCTGTTCCACACAGGCTCGTCGTCAGGAATAGAAATATAATCTTATATTTTTATATATGCGTGTTCTCGTTGTTTGTCGTCGTACAGTGATATATAACACTAGTTGCTAATCTAGTATCGTGTGCAAATTCGTATCTAGGGGGCACCAGTGATCTCAGTTCATCGGAGCAGAAGCCGTGAAAGTTCTCTTGAACATTCTATAAATATTTTCATAGTAATTGTTCTGATGTACTTTACTAGTTGGTACCTCAATTTCGATGTGGTGCAATGGATATCGGCTCGAAAAATTAAAAAAACGGGGAGCCTAGTTCGAATTCAAGTTGAATTCCTTGCATTCATTCTAGCGCTAATAACGTTGGGTAAGGTATTAATCCCCCCAGCTAATTATCAGGACAAATTGGGTTTTATAGTCTTGACCAATCTAACGAAGAAAGTAATGGCAACCTACTGCGGGATAATCTTCGGCCCTATCATTTATGCTTCTTTTTAGACGTGGTAGCTCAAGAGTGTGTCACGTGTGGCACCTGACCACAATTTCACGAATTTAAGTGAAATACTTGATTGTCACCTAGCGTTCATGATTTTACTTTTGAAATTGCTAAATCTAAACGGAAGTTCTATGCTGAAAATTTCTTCTCGCACACTCCTCTCTTGTGGAACTCTCTTCCGACTTCTTGCTATCCTGACAACACTGAACTTTAAAAATTGAAATAATAATCTTTTTTCTTCTGAATCCTGTTTTATCGATTGCTCTTTTAAACATTGATTTTTGGTTTCGGATTCTTTCACTCCCAGTAACATTTTGCATCTTAGTAGCTTTATTGACTTTACTGGGGTAAAGTAATTTTAAAAGAAAGTTTACACAGACCTGTATTCTCAACGTTTGCGTTTCTATGTAATAGTGCCACACTAAGGAACAATAAATCTATTCTGAATTTAATTATATATTTTTTAAATAAATGGTAACCTCCTGCAGTTAAGTGAAAAGCTACACAGCAAGTCTTTGATCATTTAAATTTTGGCAGTCACACTTTTCATTTATAGCATGTGTGGCTAGTCAGTTTTAAAATATCAGTATGTAACAAATAATTTGTGGTTCTTTTTTCTCCGTTCTCTTCAACTGGGTTGTACAAAACACACGACATTTTAATTATCGCATCCCGGAATCCTGAAGCTTTCCAAACTTCCTGCTGTTTCAATAATTAAATAATTTCTGTATAATTTAATCTATCTTCACCAAGTTTACAGAAAAATATCCACCGAAAATGTATTATGAAGGTAACAGTTCCATTTCTCAATGAAATAAAATTTAAACACTGGCTGACGCAAACGTTCCTTGCCTGAAAGGTATATATGTTTTTCGCTAATGAATCCGCGTGTGAAACAACACTTCTAATATCGATTCCAATAAACTACGCTTCAAATCATATCGCCGGAGGATAACTGGAGAGTCGACCAATAGAACAGCTATTAACGTTGACTTCAAGCTCCCAATGCAACTGTGTAAATTAATCACAAAAGCTCGAAAGCTAAACTTACACAAACTTATGTATTATTATTTTTTTTTTCTGTTGTCGGATGTGCGTTGTGGTGCAGTGGATAACGGCGAGGAACAAGAAACCGGGAAGCCGAGTTCGAATTTCAGTTGAATCCATTGTATTCACTAACGCGCAAATACCCTTGGGAAATGTATTAATCCGTCTCTCCCTTCCAGTTATGGGTTAAATAGCAGGACAGATTGCGTTCTGTAGCTTTGGCTTTCTACCGCAGAAAGCAATGGCAACCTACTGCGGGAAAATCTTCTGCCCATTCTGTCATGTCTCTTTCGAGACATAATCGCCCAAGCGTGTATCACGTATGGCACTTAACTGACTGAATATAATAGTTGAAAACATGATTAAGGCTTCTACTGGGCATAAAGTGGGGGATCAGTTTTATATTGTTATAAAGTAATAAACTGATTCCCGACTAATTACTACTTAATAATATAATACATATCTTCCCCATCTAGCTATGAGACAAATAACAGGACAGATTGGGTTCTATAATCTTGGTCGGCAACCAGTCTATCGCAGATTGTAATGGCAACCTACTGCGGGATATTCTTCTGCCCAGTCAGTCATGTCTCTTTCGAGACATAATCGCCCAAGCGTGTATCACGTATAGCACTTAACTGACTGAATAACGTATAAAACTAGTAGACATTCTTTCAGTGCGCTCGGACATGACGAAAGTTAACAGTCACGTGTTTCTCTAGCAGTCACGTAAAATGTCATACCTTTTTTTTCAAATTAGATCGACTTCCGATTATTATACTTATTGAAATCTTTCCTTGTCAGAAAGACTATTAACAAAGACAACATCTTTTGAGGAGTTTCGATAACAGGAAAAATAAAATTTATAGTATAAATAATTCTCATAAAAATAATTAAATTTTGTTTAAATAAATTTAATTTTTCGGACTGTCGCATCATCTTTGTTGCCATATGCACCATGTTTCGTCCGTTTTACTTTCCGGCCTTCTTCAGGTTCTGGAATTTATGGCCAAACTTTTCTTTTTTTACACCAGGGTAATTGTGATGTGCCGATTGTAAATTAAGGAAGAAGTTACCCCCAGATTTGCTCAGGCTCGAGAAAAAGAGATTGTTTTGTGATCGGGAAAAAGAGTCGGTTCCCCCCAGAATTGTGGTTCGAGGGGAGAAGCTGTTCGAGTGGAACTTATTCCTCACCAATGTAATAGGGTATAAACCGAACAGGTGCGCAAACGGCGAGGTTTTGTAGAGAAAGGAAAAGAAAAGGAAAAGTATACTTATCATCATGCGATAACAGATTATAGTTACCAACTACTCACTCATCCACACAGTAAAAAGAACGTTCAGATATTGGAGGCCGGCTACATTAAATCAAAACAACCCATAATTAGTAAAATCACGTTTAAATCTGATCCTAACACATTACCTTGCATTTAAATATATGGTTCTGTTAACATTTTAAGCTCTAACGCGGTGTGGCGTCATAGAACCGTATTACAAATTAACGATCTGTGTTTGCTATTTGGTAACTGTTATCGTTTCTTAGCAAAGTTCTATGTCAACACAACATAAAAAAATTCATTTTTATTGGTGGATGTTTTTATGTTAATGACTCTGTAACCTCTCTGAAGATGGCTTATGTGAGCCGAAAGCTTAGAACCGACATAATAAAAAAGTATCCAAATGTTGGAGAATTTTTGTCTTTATTTTCACCTGAAATTAAAGCCAAAATACGATGTTTAGAACGGCTCATGATTAAACATAATAGACATTCATTGTCTGTTATATTTAGCAGCATATGTTTAGATAATTATTGATGCTTCGATATATATATATATATATATATATATATATATATATATTGTTAAATATAAGAGACAGTGAATGTTATGGTAGATGTTATTGTATTGGCGTCTTAATAACCTCTCTGAAGATGGCTCATGTGAGCAACCAAATTAATAAAAAGTTATCCAAATGTTGGGGAATTTTTGTCTTTATTTTCAACTGAAATTAAAACCAAAATACGACGTTTAGAACGGCTCATGATTAAATATAATAGACATTCATTGTCTCTTATATTTAATAGTATATATTAGAAAATTATTTGCTCCCTCGATACACTATATATATATATATATATATATATATGGGTGAGATGGTTATGAAGCAGCTCTTCACACGTGACAAGACTCCGTTTAACAGTTCTTGACTTTAAGTCGTACTGCACCCGTTGCTCTTGCCTTTGAATCATTTCTCTTACACGGCGATCAACTCAGCGTTGTCATTGCATGTTAGTAAAGGTTTTACTCTTCGACAATAATAGGCCTAGAGGCACAATATAAGTTCCATTATATCCTATCGAATTTCAAGCATTCCTTGCAGTGATTCTAATAATAAATAATTATTAATGTATTTTCGTTTCGCAAGATGAGGATTTCTAATGCACTGTTATGTTTGTCAAATCAAACAGTTCTGATTAGCCAGCTCTCGTCGCAAGTCTACGGTAAAGGCTTAATTCAATCACAGCGAAAGATTGCTGATCGAGGAAAATGTTCAGGAGAGATAAGGAGGATTATTATTCAATATTATCGTTTCTCTCAAGGATAAATTCGCTGTGGCCATTTAATACTGAATGTCATCCTGACATTTTTGGTTTGATTTTTAATTTTACATTTTCTTTCTTTGATAATCTTCCATCAATAATAAGAAATGAATGAAGCGTCAGAATGAAACGGTATACATTTCTCTTATGTTTGCTTTCTTTTTTTCCAAGGTGTTTGGTGTGATTTCCCCGCATCTTGAATCGATAGATTCATTGTCAGGATTCGTCATTGGCGGCGACTATTTCAACAGTATAAAATACGCCGATTACACTGTTGACACGAAAAGAAAAATGCAGGATCTCTTTACTGCAGAAGGTAGTAAGAGGAAACGAAAAGAAAAAAGACTGAGCCTTCTTCTATGTGCTTTGTCCGCTCAGGATGTAGGCGATCATGGCCTTCCACGTTTCCCTATCCCTGGTGGCCCTGAGCACGCCTTCTCCTGTTACACCATCCAATACTCGTTCCGTCATCCACCTGATCAGGTCCTTCAAATATGTTATCTGTTGCTTTCCCCTGTCTCTTTTTCCCTCTATCCTGTTAGTATCAGATTCTCCAGGCCCTCCTTTCACACTGCGCGTTCCTAGAATTTCAGCTGTCTCTTCCTGATGCTCAGTATTAATTTCCTTTTTGTTTCCATCACTTCCAAGACCTCATCTTTGCTCACTTGCTCGATCCATGATATTCGCAGCATCCTTCTGTAGAACCATATAAGCTTCAAGAAAACTGAATTCATGGTCATCAGCAAATCAAAGAAACCAAACTGTCAGGTTGGGAAAACTAAAACAGAACAAGTAAATACATTTAAATACCTGGGAAGCGTTCTGACAGAGGATGGAAAGTGTGAGAATGGCATCCGAAACCCATTGGCATGGTCAAGGACGCTTTTTTAAAAATTTAACCAGAGTACCGAGAGGCAGGAAACTCTCATTGGTAACAAAGAAAAGAGTACTAGACTGCTATGTAATATCTGTGTTTCTGTATGGCACAGAATATTGAACGATCTCTTCAAGTGTAGAGGAGAAAACTCAGGAAGCAGAAGTGTGGTTATACAGAAAGATGCTGAGGATATCATGGACCCAGCAACAAAGGGGTGTTAGAGAGGATACAAACCAGAAGAAAACTTATTTCTTGACATCAGAAGACACGAAATGAGGAAGGGGAGTTTGGAGAATCTGATACTAATAAGACGGATCGAGGGAAAGAGAAATAGAGAAAAGCTGTTGGGCTGGAGCCAATTAGATAGTGCAACGGAGTTTCGGAGAGATACCAAGTGAATAAATATTAAGAGGAACAAGTCACAGAGGAAAATGAAAGTCCATGATCACCTACGTCCTAACGCGACACGACGCTGGAAGAAGGGAAAGTAGGAGAATAGGAATAATTAGCGAGGGAAATTCAGAGTTTGAATTCGGACAATAATCTTATGTTCAGATGTGTGTTGTGGATCAGTGGATATCGATTCGGAACTTGAAATCGGAAAGTCGATTTGGAATTCTAGCTGTATTCGTTGCATTTACTTAAATGCAAATAACCTCAGGAAAAGTATTGATCTATCTCTACTCCCTCCATCTATAGGCTAAATAGCAAAACAGATTGGTTTGTATTTATTTCTGAGATGAGTAATTTCAATAATCTAGGAATTATTTCGAACTTTTGTTCTCATATTGGTTGATTAGCTGTTATAATAGACCTACGTGCGTTGTGGTACAGTGGATATCGGCTCGGAACGAGAAATCGGGGAGCCCAATTCGAATTCCAGTTGAATCCATTGTATTCACTTACGCGCAAATACCCCTGGGAAAGGTATTAATCCGTCTCTTCCTTCCAGTTATGGGTTAAATAGCAGGACAGATTGGGTTCTATAGCCTTGGTCGGCAACCAGTCTACCGCAGAAAGCAATGGCAACCTACTGCGGGATAACCTTCTGCCCAGTCAGTCGTGTCTCTTTCGAGACATGATCGCCCAAGCGTGTATCACGTATGGCACTTTAACTGACTGACTCTCTGGTCATCATCAGGTGCCCATCGATTGGCTGATGTGGATTATCTCGTTGATTATTGCGAATTAGCCTGTGAAATTAATTATTGTTCTTTCTTGTTGGAATTTGGTTCGTCACTATCAAGTCCAAGGATCGAACTCATGACCACAGATGATACTAAGATGAAAAACGAACTATTACATTCACTACTATATTTATTTTTAGAGCTTTTTATATTCAGGGTCAGACGGATTTTGACAACTGCATTATGGTAGTAGGCGGGTGCCAATTATCATAATTTGTATCTATTTCTGAGATGAGTAGGAAAACATTGAATGATAAAAACATGTAGAGGCCCTTATTATGTTTTCAATTGGAGTAGATAGACTGAACTATCGCCCGGTTCACACTCCACCCACGTCTATTGAACAGGTGTAGAGGCTCATCCCTTGTTCCCTGTTTAGGATGTGGTTTCTGGCTTTCTCTTTTTCAATCTTTTCACTTTTCCTAATTTTTTTTTCATTTGGAGTAGATAGACAGAACTATCGCCCGGTTCACACTCCACTCATGTCTATTGAACAGGTGTAGAGGCTCATCCCTTGTTCCCTGTTTAGGATGTGTTTTATGGCTTTCTCTTTTCCAATATTTTCACTTCTTCTTATTATTTTTTCAATTGGAGTAGATAGACTGAACTAACGCCCGGTTCACACTCCACCCACGTCTATTGAAAAGGTGTAGACGCTCATGCCTTGTTCCCTGTTTAGGATGTGGTTTCCGGCTTTCTCTTTTCCAATATTTTCACTTTTCCTTATTTTTTTTTCAATTGAAGTATATAGACTGAACTATCGCCCGGTTCACACTCCACCCATGTCTATTGAACAAATGTAGAGGTTCATCCCTTGTTCCCTGTTTAGAATGTGGTTTCCGGTTTTTTCTTTTCCAATATTCTCATTTTGTTTTTTTTCTCAATTGGAGTAGATAGATCTATCTATCACCCGGTTCACACTCCACCCATGTCTATTGAACAGGTGTAGAGGCTCATCCCTTGATCCCTGTTTAGGATGTGGTTTCCGGCTTTCTCTTTTCCTATCTTTTCACTTTTCCTTATTTTTTTTTCAATTGGAGTAGATAGACTGAACTATCGCCCGGTTCACACTCCACCCACGTCTATTGAACAGGTGTAGAGGTTCATCCCTTGTTCCGTGTTTAGGATGTGTTTTCTGGCTTTCTCTTTTCCAATCTTTTCACTTTTCCTTATTTTTTTTTCAATTGGAGTAGATAGACTGAACTATCGCCCGGTTCACACTCCACCCACGTCTATTGAACAGGTGTAGAGGTTCATCCCTTGTTCCGTGTTTAGGATGTGTTTTCTGGCTTTCTCTTTTCCAATCTTTTCACTTTTCCTTATTTTTTTTCAGTTGGAGTAGATAGACTGAACTATCGCCCGGTTCACACTCCACCCATGTCTATTGAACAGGTGTAGAGGCTCATCCCTTATTCCCTGTTTAGGATGTGGTTTCCGGCTTTCTCTTTTCCAATCTTTTCATTGTTACGTAGCCCCCTGCACACCAGTGGCCTTACCGCCTTCCCTGGGGTGATATGATTAAAATAAAAAAAAAGCCGTTTGGAATTCACTTCCACTAATTTTCACAATAATGCATGACAATTCAAAAATTAAGGAACAAAATCTTTAGAATGGCAATCTAGAACATAAAATTCCATAATTTTCATAATATAACCAAAACAGACATCATAATATAAAACAAAATGTTACTTTATAACGTTATTTGTCACGTATCTTGGTCTTCCCTTCTTAAGAATGACATATTTGGTCGTTAACAACAGGTGTTACTGAGCGTCAATAATCAAACAGACATCCTATTCTCATAACGATATAAAGATCGGAAAAATAATGTTATTAATGTTATTTACCAGAGGCCTGAAAAACAACATATTTTTAATCTAACCAGTTGTGATTGTAATAAAACTTTGATGTTATTGCTTTTTTATATTTTCTTAAAGAATCAAAAGAAATAAAATGAATTGATGGAAAAATATCAAACATCACTTGTACAATATTTACAATATAACATCTGAAGTAATGTAAAGCGCAGGATATAGAACAATGTCTGTATTGCGTGCATTTTCCAGTAAAATACTTCATATTTGAATATTGTGACATGTTTATCAAAAACAGATGAAATAATAATAATAATAATAATAATAATAATAATAATAATAATAAACCTCCGAACTATTAAACTGTACAATGCAGCACTGAAATCAATACGGGATGAAGACCCTCATACAAATCTTAACGAAGTAATATATGCATCAGCAACAGCAGCAATAAAAAAATTAAATATCAAAATAAAAACAAGGCAGTCTCGCAGGCGTGAAGATCCACCTTGGAAAAGAAAAATTGAAAAAGAAATCGAACAACTAAGAAGTGAACTGTCAGTACTGGATGAACTGAGTAGAGGAATAAATGTAAGAACTAGTGTAATATAGCAATCTGGCCCCACCCGAGGAAGGTTGATGCAAGCGATGGTGTTTCCCGTCGGTGAAGGGGTCGGCGAACGACAAGACAGGTGTTTGAGAAATACATCCTGTCGGGGCCTGGAGCGGATGTCGTTTGACCTTATTTCCGACAGCGGCGGAAATGACTACGGAGGCAAACAGAACAGGTGTCTCTTAGAATTACGTGGGCGTTGCGTGGGCGAGGCAAAACCGGAAGGAAAGTCCCGGTTCTAGAAGACTATAAAAAGACCCTGACACACGGATTCGCCAGCAGAGAACGGCCAGTGGAAGCAGAGAGACACCACAGGCAAAGACTACACTCCCGTCGACCCATTCCATGTGCGCTCTCACTCTTCCATTCTCTATTCCACACGGGTCCGTCGTCAGTAATAAAAATATAACCTTATATTTTTATATATGCGTATTCTCGTTGTTTTGTCGTCGTACGGCGATATATAACACTAGGAAAAGAAGAGCCGAAAAAAATATAACATCAGGAATGAAAATGACGTCTTATCAAATAAAGAAAAAAATAAAGCAAAAAATCCAACTGAAGGCTCAAAGAATAAGACGCTATGAAAAAAGAGCAAGATTTTACAGACAAAACAAGATATTTCAGACTGATACAAAGAGATTTTACAGGGAAATAGGTAAAAAAAGAATTAAAGTGACAGTACCCCCCAGAATGGAAGAAGTCACACAGTTCTGGGAAAAGATATGGGCTTGCCCTAAAGAACTTAGCAAGGAAGTACATTGGATTACGCAGGAGATAGAACGAATGAAAAATAAACCCGAACAGACATGGTCTGGAATTACAGAAGATGATGTTAAATTTGCAATAAAAAAAGCACACAATTGGAAATTCCCAGGTATAGATAAAATTCCTAACTTTTGGCTATATCATTTAAATGCAGCTCATAAAAAAATAGCAAAAGAACTTCAAGAAATGGTTGACGATCCCACTAAAATTCCTGCATGGATGACCAAAGGAATTACATTTCTTCTACCCAAGAATGGTGACACAAACAACCCGAAAAACTACAGACCAATTACATGTCTTCCGACAACATATAAACTACTAACATCTATTCTAACAAAACAAACATATTTATTCTTAGAAAGAAATGACATGATACCGCTTGAACAAAAATGGTGCAAACGTGGCTGTTATGGTTGTAAAGACCAATTGCTAATTAACAAAATGATCCTGGAAAACTGCTACAGTACAAAGAAAAATCTTAGTACTGCCTGGATAGACTACCGAAAGGCATTCGATAGTGTGCCACATTCCTGGATTTTAAAGACTTTAAATATATACAAGATATCGCCCGTCATCATCAATTTCATCAAACAGTGCATGTCTATATGGAAAACAACCCTTTACCTCAATCATATAAATGGAACCTATAAGTCTGATGAAATAAACATCAAAAGAGGTATATTTCAAGGTGATTCTTTATCTCCCTTACTATTCTGTATATCATTAATAGCACTAACCAGTCAACTTAATAAGACAGAATGTGGTTATAAAATAGGCCAAAAGAAAATAAGCCATCTATTTTACATGGATGACTTAAAGTTATATGCTAAGAATGATAATGAGCTGGAAGGTCTTCTGCAAACTGTAAAATGCTTCAGCGAAGACATTGGAATGAAATTTAATTTGAATAAATGTGCTAAAGCTACAGTTTTACGTGGATCAATACAAGAAACATCCTCAATTAGCCTAGACTCTGCTGTAACAATAAAAGAATTGAAACCAGAAGAATCTTATAAATACCTAGGTGTAAATGAGAGCGAAAACATTCACCATAAAAAAATGAAAGAAATAGTGCGTAAAGAGTACTATAGAAGGCTACGAATGATATTAAAAACTGAATTAAATTCACAGAACAGAGTTATGGCCATTAATAGCCTTGCAATCCCAGTTGTCCAATATAGCTTCAACATCTTAAACTGGATTCTAAACGACATCAGGCGAATGGATGCTAAAACAAGAAAGCTTCTTTCTAAGCATAAGATGCATCATCGAAAGGCTGATGTAGACCGTCTATACATACCCCGTAAAGAAGGTGGAAAGGGTCTTATTCAGCTGGAATTCTCATACAAGACAACAACTATTGGCTTACTAACATACATAGAAACAACAAAGGATTGGATGATACAATTAGTAAGGCAACATGAAGAAAGAAAGAAAAAATATTCAATAATAAAAGAAGGCAGTATATACAAACAAGATTTACAGTTAGTAGATTCTGTAGAAAAGCAAAACAGAAGCCAAGAACCAACTATTGCGGCAAAATATATGAAAATGAAAGCCAAAGATAAAGCTCTTGAAAAGATGAAACAGCGCTGGCAAGACAAACCTCTGCATGGCCAATATCCAGTACGTGCCAATAAATCCAATGTTGACAAAGTTAATACTCATCGATGGTTACGTGCATCTGGATTAAAGTCTGAAACTGAAGGATTTATACTTGCAGCACAAGACCAAGGTCTTTTCACGAGAAACTTTCAGGCAAATATTATGCATAATAATATGGATCCAAAATGCAGGTTTTGTGATAAACACCAAGAAACAATAGACCACCTAATCTCAGGCTGTTCTGTGCTTGCCCCAAACGAATATAAAAATCGCCACGATAGAGTTGGGCAATATTTACATTGGGCAATGTGCAAACATTATGGAAAAGCTGTAAACAAGCACTGGTATGAACATCATCCAGCACCAGTTACAGAAATAGAAGATGTAACCATTCTATGGGATTACACCATCTACACAGACAGAAAAATTGAAGCAAACAGGCCAGACATTATTGTTAAATACCAGAAGGAGAAAACTTGTCTATTAATTGATATGGCTTGTCCAGCGGATTGTAACATAGCTAATCAAGGAATTTGAAAAACTGTCAAAATATAAAGACCTGGAAATTGAAATAGAAAAAATGTGGAAATTGAAAACAAGAGTTGTGCCAGGGATAGTAGGTGCACTTGGTATGGCAAAAATCGAACAAACCAACACATTGAAAGAATCCTGGAAACCCCAGCTTAAAAGATAAACAAAACATTGTCTTGTTAAATACAGACCACACACTAAGGAGAACTTTGTCTATGTAACGCTAGTGATGATGAGGATGATAGAAAAACATGAAATGGACCATAAAGACACGCCACGACCTGCCTTAGGTATTCCCGCAGAGTGGGACCATAACAGAAATCGAAACATGATGAAAAATGACGTAATAATAATAATAAAAATATGTAAACAAACACTGGTATGAACATCACCCAGCACCGGTTACAGAAATAGATGTCACCATTCTATGGGATTACACCATCTTCACAGAAAGAAAAATTGAAGCAAATAGGCCGGACATTATTGTTAAAAACAAGCAAAAAAAAAAAAACAAGGAATTCGAAAAACTGTCAAAATATACAAACCTGGAAATTGAAATAGGAAAATGTGGAAATTGAAAACAAGAATCGTGCCAGTGATAGTAGGTGCACTTGGAATTATAAAAAATGGAACAAAACAACACATTGAAAGAATCCCTGGGAACTCCAGCTTAAGTGATATACAAAAAATTGTCTTGTTAAGTACAACCCACACACTCAGGAGAATTTTGTCTATGTAACGCTAGGGATTTTAGGGGAGATAGAAAACACATGAAATAGAGACACAGCAACACACCACAACCTGCCTTAAGTCTTCCCGCAGACTTGGTAGGTAGTCCCACCATAGCAGAAACCGAAATATGATGAAAAATGACAGCAGAATAATAATAACCAAAGAAATCGAAATAATAATAATAATAATAATAATAATAATAATAATAATAATAATAATAATAATTACCAAGAAATTCGGAAAATTGTCAACATATAAAAACCTGAAAATTAAAAGAGAAAAAATGTGGAAATTGAAAACAAGTATCGTGTCAGTGATAGTAAGTGCAGTTGGAATGATAAAAAATGGAACAAATCAACACATTGAAAGAATCCCTGGAAATCCCAGCTTAAGAGATATACAAAAAATTGTCTTAAGTTCAGCCCATACACTAAGGAGAACTTTGTCTATGTAACGAATGTTAGGGCGATATATAAAACAAAAACAAAAATAGAGCCATAGTAATACACCAGGACCTGCCTTAGATCATCCTGCAGACTTGGTAGGTAGTGCGACCATAGCAGAAATCGAATTATTATGCAAAATGACAAAATACTAGGAATCACAATTACAGCTCACATATTACGAAGAAATTTCACTATGTTAAATGTGTGTGATTTTTTTTTTATTTATAAAAATGATAGGTGGAAATGTTGTATGACGCCATTTCTGACCTTAGATCTTTGGAACCCGGAAGAAAATGTCTATACAACAGAAATGAAAGTAAATAATAATAAATAATAATAAAAATAACGATGATAATAATAATAAGAACTAAAACAATAACAAAGCCTCGGACGTTGTTATTTAAACTGATCGCAACATCCTAGTAAGTAGTCGGATCTGATAGTTGTGTCAGTCAGTTAAGTGCCATACGTGATACACGCTTGGGTGATCATGTCTCGAAAGAGACGTGACTGACTGGGCAGGAGATTATCCCGCAGTAGGTTGCCATTGGTTTCTGCGGTAGACTGGTTGCCGACCAAGGCTATAGAACTCAATCTGTCCTGTTATTTAACCCATAACTGGAAGGGAGAGACGGATTAATACATTATTAGTACCTTTCCTAAGGTATTTTTGCGTAAGTGAATGCAATGAATTCAGCTGGAATTCGAACTTGGCTCCCCGATTTCTCGTTCCGAGCCGATATCCAATGCACCAAAGACAAAAGACGATCTTGCAGATCTTAGATGAGGAGGTGCTAGCAGACCACAAAATAAAAAGTAAAAATAGCACAATCTTGCATTGGAACTGAGTCTTCTTCTTTTTCTATGTGCCCTGTCCCTTCAGGACGTAGGCGATCATGGTTCTCCACGTCTTCCTATCCCTTGTGGCTCCTAGTATGCTTGCTCCTGTTACTCCTGGCAACCCCCGTTCCGTCATCCACCTGATCAGGCTCTGCAAATATGTTATCCACTGCCTTCCTCTGTCTCTCTTTCCTTCTATTTGACCAGTCGGTTTCAGGTTCTCCAGGCTCTCCTTCCTCATTGCATGTCCCAGGGACTTCAGTTGTCTCTTCCTGATGCTCAGTATTAATTTCCTTTTCGTTGCCATTCTTTCCAGCACCTCATCGTTGCTTGTATGCTCGGTCCACGATATCCGCAGCATCCTTCTGTAGAACCACATTTCCACCGCTTCCAGTTTTGTCCTCATTTTCGATGATATTGTCCATCATTCATGGCCGTATTAAATAACTGACAGCAATCCAGCACAATTTTCTTTGTTTCTAGTGGAATTTTCCTGTGTGTTAGTACTTTATTCAGCTTCTGGAACGCGTCCTTTGCCATGCCAATTCGCCTTCGGATCTCTGTGTCGCACTTTCCATCTCCTGTTAGAACACTTCCTAGGTATTTAAATTTTTGTACTTGCTTTATTCTGGTATCTTCCACCTGTAATTGGCATTTTGGGTTGCGCTTTTTGCTGATGACCATGCATGACCATACATTGTCATATTTTTCTTTCTTTCTGAGTAAGACATAAAATATTAGTATCGTTCTGGAGCCCTTGGAGCCGCCTGAACAATATTAATGCTAGGGTTTGTATCAGAATCGACAAAAGGTAAATGTTGATTTTTAAATATTAAATCAAGTACTATGTTGAGTTCTGGTTGAGTCGAGCTCAGAGCTACTATGACTACTGACGCGGTATTCTCTGTGAAACGTTGGTATCTTACGGATCGGACACTGTTCTCTTACGATGTCTCTTTCTGTATCTTACTATGGCAGGGGTATATGTATATTCAAGTCGAGTCCCTTACCATAGAATAAGTGGGGGGATCTCACAACAATTAGAAAGAAAAAAAAGCAAGAGAGGGAGACGAAGAAAGCAGAATAAAATGATTGGTTGGTTGTTTTGTTTTATGGCATATCAACTTCGGCGGATCATTTATTGCCAACTAAATTTTATTTATCTGTTGCTGGTAATACCTTCTTTTTCAACAATTTATTGTTGTTTTTTATATAGGTTCTGTGCGTATTAATACATTTTTCTTTTCGTGTATCAAGATTCATTGGGATTTTGTTTTTAAGAGCAGTGTTCCCAAGTTCTACCGTTGTTATTTAACTCATAACTGGAGGGAAGGGACGGATTAATACCTTTCCCAAGGGTACCAGTGCTTAAGTGAAGGCAAGGTATTCAACTGGAATTCGAACTCGGCTCACCGATTTCTCTTTCCGAGCCGATATCCACTGCACCACAAAGCACATTCGTTAATAAACGCTTACAGCATCTGGTATTCCCAAGCGGTCACCCATCTAAGTACAGACCAGGCTCAACGTTGCTTAACATCGGTGATCGAGTGAGAACAGGTGTATTCTACGTGATATGACCGAAAGCCTAGAATAAAATGAAAGAGTAAAATAAGCAAACAAAGAAAATGATGAAAGAAGAATGTTAAAGAGAGAAATCGGAGGAAAACTTTTGAAAACTGAAGAAGTAAAAGAGAATGAAAAGAGTTAGAAACGTTGTCAGAAGGGGAATAGTGAGAGGGAAAAAGGGAAATGAAGGGGGTTAAAGTAAAGAATGAAAAAGAAAAGGGTATAACAGAAATATTAAGGTGAAAAAGATTCTGAAATGAATAGCAAATGAATAAGTAGGAGAAGATAAAGAAAAGTGTGTATAAGAAACAAAAAAATAGAAGCTCAGAAAAGGCGAGAAAAATTAGGGTGAAAAAGAGGAAAAGAATAAAAAAGGTTTTAAATATTTTCTACTTTTTTACTGTAATTTATTGTTCTTTCAAAATAAGTAGGAGAGATAATGTTACTAATCCCATATTTGCGATGCCAAAACTTATATAAAAATAAGAAAATGAGAGGAAAGCTGAATAAAATAATAGAATATTAACAAGTAAAAGAAGGGAGGCAGTCAGTTAAGTGCCATACGTGATACCCACTTGAGCGATCATGTCTCAAATATAACATTACTGATTAGGTCGTCTTTTTTCTAGCGTTATTTTTTTTATATTCGTGTCGCCCTAAGCAAGGTAATTTACTGCCACTTTTGAGCAGGGGATTATCTTTTTTTTAATCATATCACCCCGAGCAAGGCGGTAAAGCTACTGATGTGCAGGGGGCTACATAAGAGTAAAAGGATTAGAGTAGAGTGAAGAGGAGGTAAGTTATGAGAAAGAGTAACAGGTTACAGGGATGTAGGAAGAGGGTAGGAGAAGGATGAGAATACTGATGAGAGTAAAGTGGAGGAAGAAAGAAGCATGAGAGAGAGAGAGAGAGAGAGGAAATAAATTAGTGAGATATTATATGACTATTGACTTTACATTTGAATTCTTGAAAATTGTAGCTGTCGGGAAGGCAAGTAAACGGAATTCCACAGGCGGGAAGTTCGACAGAAGAATATTGCCATTACTAGACTGGTTGCCAACCAAGGCTATTGAGCCAATAGCTAGAGACAGAACCTAAGAAGAAATCCCTTTCCCAAGGCTAATTGCGCATTATTCAACTGGAATTCAAACTCAGCTCTCCAATTCATCGTTCCGACCCGATATACCCGGCACCGAAACACATATCGCTAAAAATAGAGAGAAAGAGAGTGATAAAGAGAGAGAGGGAGAGAGAGAGAAATGAGAGAGAAATGAAAACAATTTAAAAAGGAAAAATGAATTAAGTCAAGGGAAGAAGTGGAAAATGAAGTGTTAGAAAGTTATAATGAAGGAAAGGGTGAAAAATAGAAAATATATTTGAAATGGGAAACATGAATTAGAAAGAAAAAGAAACAATTCAGAGAAAAAAAAAGAAGTCAAAGAATTTAAAAGAGAGATAGAAAATTGAAATAAATAAAGAAAAAGAATTTACAGTACAGTGAATAATATTTTTGTTATTTTAAATGAAAGACTGAAAGAATGACTAAAAAAGAAAAAAAAAAGAAAAATGAAAATCAAGCAGAAAAAAATCAAGAAATGAATGCAAGAAAGATGTAAAATATACAGGAAATAAATATAATGGGAAAAAAAAGCAAAAGTAGAAGAAACATAAATTAATTGAACGCAAAAGAAAAGAAGATATTTTGGTTGGCAAATTCCAAGCAATGTCTTTTGCAATCGAACGAAGACGATTATGGCAGAATATATGAGATAACCTGATTAAGGTGAACGTTCTCGTTTCCTACTGATATTTCCTGGCATTTAGTTTTTGTTTCGTCTTCATCTCAAAGATAAACCAACTCACGGTGAAGAGCTGACTCCTTTCTTTGAACTACCCTGCTAAAAATCCGCCATTAATCCGTCTTTTACGTGATTAGGGACCTCAGAAATCCCTGATTTCCATTAGGCCCCAAATAGTGCTTACATATCTGGTGATTTAATAATATCGAAATATATATCTATAAAGATGTCGGCTTCTATCATACCAAAAAAAGTTACACCATGTACCCAATGTACTGTTCTGATCAATGTCATTCTTTATAAATCTTGTCTAATTTGCAATGGGTGTCAAGTTATAATAGTGTCGATAAAGAGCAAAGAGAATATTAGTAAAGCTGCAAATAGTAATTCGATGTAATGGTGGGAGAAAAGACGTTTCCTTCATCGAAGAGTTGGTAATCTTCTTTAGTCATAACGAAGGATTACAGGTCAATTTTCGTCAGTAATTGGCAGTCTTTGATGTTCAAATCACAACCTCTGGGAAAAATGAAGAACCATGAATAATCTTACAGATGTACCTACAAATATTTCCTTGTTGCCATATATATATATATATATATATACACACACACACACACACACACATATATATATATATATAGACACACACACACACACACACACACACATATATATATATATATATATATAAAATTTTGTCGGAAATGTTAATTTGTTCAAAAGAAAAGGAAGAAGAAGATAAGAAAAAACACGAATGGGGTAGTAATGTAATTTTTTTTTTGTAATTCAGAAAATTCATAGTTCAAAAAATGGCTGCAAAATCAAGGGCATTGTTGTATATACTAACGATCATTAATTTGAACCTGAACATTATGTCTAGCTCTTTTGATCCGAAGTGCTATATATGTAATTAAGCGTGCTAAAACTAACGGGCTTACCAAGTAACACCTACTGAGATATCAAGATAATATATTAAACAATGAACCTGAATTTAAAATTAACATACATTTTACACGAGCATGTCCGTTTTACATTCATTTTCAATCCAATAGAAAAGACTAAAATAATACCGATACTTTTTAAGAACCTTTTACCCAAGAAGGTAACAAAGTAACAAAGACTCGGAAAAGGGTTACTGAGTGCTTAACAGTAAAGTAATAAAAAAAAAACAGTATTATTGAGCAAGAACAATAAAAGAACAACAACATTACAAATTATTTCTATTACAATAATCAGCTGTATGATAATATGTATGCAAATAAGAACACCATATTTACACTAAAATAATCGATGGAAAAATGAGTGAGAAATATAAGAGATACCCCACAGAATATATTATGCACAAATCTATAAATGAAGAGAGAAAATCTAAATCTATCTAAATCTAAACTTATTTATAAATGGAGCTTTGTCTGTGTGTGTGTGTGTGTGTGTGTGTGTGTGTGTGTGTGTGTGTGTGTGTGTGTGTCCGTTACCTATAGACTCCGAAACGGCTGAACCGATTTTCTTGAAACTTTACACAGTTGTACTATAGGCATCTCTAGGTTTTGTGTCGAGGTACCCCCCCCCCCATAAATATCGAAAATCGATAATCAAAAAAATCGGATTATAAAAGGAGTGGTTCAGTTTTAATCAAATTTGATACACTAATAGAAAAAGAATAAGAAACGATATTCAGATGTTTCAAGGTTGCAGTTCTTACAATAGTGCAGAAAATTCGATATCGATACCAGGAAATGAAAATTTGACTTACATCCATTGATTTTTCTTTCAGTCTAAGGTTTCGCTTTAACTGGAAACAACTATTGCTTTTTAGTCTTTCGTGCCAACGTCCAAAGAGTCTGAGCTCCAGGACCATCGATTAGTTTTAAAGCTTGCATTACACCCGAGCAACGCCGGGCTATAATGCTAGTAAAAATTAACATTGCATTTAAATAACTGAAAATGAGACATGACTAGAACAAAAATAAAGCCTGAAGAATGTTATAGAAACAAGAAGAACGAGAAAATAAAATTTTGGCATGGAACTTAGGGTTATGTCTAGCCATTTAAACTGTAAAATGATGAAACCTTGTTGCCAAACTATCGCTGCAATTTAACTCATAAACTCTGCGTATCGTAGTAAAGAGTATAACATTAACATGAAAGTATTTATAGAAAAGGCACAGGGAAGGAAAAACGGCCATTATTGAGTTCGATATGCCAGATCAGAACCAATAAAATTGCAAATTTCTCATTGGATTATATCAAGAATATCTAAATACATAGCAAAAGCTCCATATCAAATCTGAAGGCGTTCTAAGTATAGATGAATGATAGATTTATTAATACAGAAGATAGATCATGGCGTGAAAAAATGTCTAGCACGACAGCCTAAAAATTTTCCAAGTAGCAGAACTAGTATTTGGATCAATTTAACATTTCCACTTGATGTCAATGAAAATCGTTACTCCGAGAGGACGCAAAGACTTACTGTCTTGGAGGTTACCATTAACCAGGGTGCAGATGTCTGATTGGGGCGGATTGTGACTGGCGCCCCCCTACTCCAACCCAAAACAAAATCGCAAAAGTATATCTGTTTCGTTTTCTCTCAGACATAGTATAGTTGATGAGCAGCCCAAATTGATCAACGTGTGTAAATGAGTTTCATCCCAAATGCCAGACCGCGTTTTTTGGATATGTTTTTAAAACATGCTGGTGTCATCTGAACCCTAAAATCTAAAATTTTCTTCACAGGTGTGGCCAAATTACCAGCAGCAAAATATAGTCATTTTATAACTAAAATTAAAAAAATATTTTTAATATCTAAGATTTTAAGTGATTTATTTATTTTTCAGTATTTATTTTTAGTTAAATAAAAACTAAAATAATAGACTTCATCGGATGTGTCCCACAGAGAGTGCGTCCAAGTGCCACGGTCCTATCAGCCCTTCCCTATCGGCATGCTCTTATCATTAGCCATACTGATAAAGGGCATAAAGTGTTCTCTCAAAGGATTATCGCAGATAGGTTTTGTTTTTATCATTCAGGAAATCTGCGTTATATATAAGGTTAATGATTCAATGATGAAAAATGAGATATGGGGATGACACAGTGCTGATAGCAGACACGGAAAAGAAAATACTGGACATCCTTGAGAAGGTACCAAGGAAACGAGAAGAAATGACTGAGCATAAAGTTTAAGAAAACTGAATATATGCTCATCAGCTAAAAATAAAATAAAATATAAATGCCAACTACAGGGCGGAAAAAATAAAACAAAAGAAGTGAAATAAATTAAAATGCATAGGAAACGTTCTGAGAGAAGTTAGAAAGTGCTACACTGAGGACCGAAGACTAACTTACATAGCTAAGAACGGATTTCAAAAGTTAAACAGAGTAATGATATATAGAAAATCTCATTGGAAACAAAGAAAAGAGTGCTGGATTGCAATGTGATATTTTTGTAATCGTATCACCCCGAGCAAAGGCGGTAATGCCACTGGTGTGCAGGGGGCTACATAAGAGTAAAAAGATTAAGTAGAAGAGAGTGAAGAGAAAGACGAACCAGTTAGAAAGGAGCAAGAGAAGGATGGGAATACAGGTATGATGACGGTTGCAAAGGTGGAGAGAAAGCAAAGGATATACAGGGTGGTGAAGAAAGAACTAGAGTAAAGTGGTTAAGAGATAAGTATTGACATTGCATTTAAATTCCTGGAGGTTGTAGCCATCAGGAAAGCAAGAATAAGGAAGCGGGAAGTGTGAGAGAAGAAGCTGCAGGAGTAGAATTGTCTTCTGCATTTGGTTAATCTAACTGTGAATAGGTGGGACCCAGTTGCCAATCTGGTTGCACGAATAAATACCTTTTTTCGGGAAGTGTTCGAGGCCATAATTAATGCTGAAATATTTCAACATCTTACTGCCCATAAACTCTTCTCTGACAGAGAGTATGGCTTCCGCTTTGAAAGGTCCACGGCCGACATGCTAACGACCGTTACGAAGTACATGTTCTAGGCCCTTGAGGAGTCCGGTGAGGCTCGTGCTGTTGCTCTGGACATCTCCAAGGCTTTTGACAGGATTTGGCACTCTGGTCTTCTATGCATGCTACGGAGTTATTTGTATAGCAGCGAATGTTGGACGGTCTTCTCAAGAATGAAGAGAGCCTCGAGATACCAGAAATTTGGTTTTACAAATAAATACTTAGGATACCATAGACCGAGCTCGTGGACATTGACGAGGTGTTGGTGAAGATGCAAACGATAAGAAAACGCATACATATAGAGACAGTTAAGGTTCCTGGAACACGTAATGAAGAAAAGACCTGGAGAATCTAATATCCACAGAACGGATAGAAGGAAAGAAGAACATGAGAAGGAAGCGTCAGGCATACTTAATTTGAGCCAATGGATAGCACAACTGGTGATCAAGCGGAAAGATATTAAGATTGAAAAGAAACAGGGATAAATGAAAGTTCATAACTGGCTACGTTCTAAAGGGATATGGCCCATGAAATAGAAGATACGGTTATATAAAACCAGAAAAGGTATTTAGATTGTAAGTTGTTTGAAATAATAATAATAATTTAATGATACATGTCAAACTAAATAAACCATAGAGCAGGAGGGAAGAAGTGGGTTCATGCCTTTCGCAAGGGTATTTGCATGTAAGTCAATATAACGAACCCAACTGGAATTGGAACTTAGCTCTACGATATATTAGTTAGCCATTATCCATTATAAAATCCGCACATCCAACCTTACAGCTCATAGTTTTCCCAAGTGGTCACACATCTTGCTATTGTCTGAACGTTAACTTCGTTGATCCTATATGAACCGGTGTTCTAACTTGATACGGCTTTAAGATGGGAGAAGCCAAAACAATTTTCTTGGCGAGACATGCTCTAGATATTCAAATCTTTTGTATTTGATCTTTATTGTTTGTCTCCTTATGAAAGATTCAGTAAGAAAACATCTTAAAATTAGAAAAGACACACACACAAAATAATAACAAAATCTCCCATATAAGCTAAAAACAATGGGCTCCTGGTGATAGGCAGAATACATTTCGTCGAAACGTCCTCACTATAACAACATTTATAATAAAAAATTCATGAGAAAAGCAACAAAAACGACAAAAGATAATAACAAATGTACAAAATAATTAAAGTGTCTAAGACACTATTATTATGAACTCACCATAATAACTAAATATTGAAGCCATATGAAATTGAACATAAAGTCCCTCACCACTGATCTTCTTCGGTTTGGTGGCCTAGTGGATAATGTATATACGAGCTGGTAAAACCTCTGCTAGTAACTTGGTAATAACTTTAATCTTAGAGAAAACGGTGCGAAAAAACTAAGAGGTACTCAGTCAGTCGGTTAAGTGCCATACGTGACACACACCTGGGCGATCATATCTCGAAAGAGACATAACTAGATACGCAGAAGATTTTGTCACAGTAGTTTGTCATTACATACTTTCGTAGACTGGTAGTTAACCAAGGCTATAGAACCCAATCTGCTTTGCTATTTAACATATTGCTAGAGTGAAAAGCGACAAATTAATACTGTTACCATGGATATTTGTGCGTACGTGAACGTAACAAATTCAGTTAGTATTTACACGCGGCTCTCCAAATTCTAGTTTGGAGCCGATGGAAATAATACACCAATCATCAAATATCCTATAACATACACAAACAATGGATTCTTAATGATGGCGAGACAGTAATCGGCCTAAATCTGTTGTCTATAATAACATCAATAATAAACAACATGAACGAGTTAAAGCATACAAATGACTTTGTTTCAATCTACTCAAACTTACATCATCAACGTTCATTAGAGGATTACTCTCCAAGCTCTCCCTCATACAATCTAAAAGTACATTTGCTTTGTGAACGGTAAGAATCAAAAGTTTACGAGAATATGTGCGAAAGATAGCGGTTAATCCTAGAATTAAAGCCACTGGTGGAATCAAAGAGGTTACATATGGGGAGAAAAGTAGTTCAGCAGATATACAAACATAGAACAGGATGTAAGATAAGGATGTTTATTTTTTTCACAGGATTCAATAGCGAGACAATTTGATGAGTCTTAGTAACCATGCCAGAATTCGCCATTGGCAATGACATCCTGAACAATATAAGTTTCTCAGATGATACAGTGTTGAAACTACAAAACTTCCTAGAGAAGGTAGCTGAAAAATACGGAAATAAACTGAATACATGGTCATCAGAAAAAAGAGAAGACCAAAATAGCAAATACAGATAGGGAATACAAAAATCATACAGGCACAAAAGTGTTCGAACAGAAATTAGAAAGTGAGATACTTTCGAAGGCAAACTGGCATGGCCAAGGAAGCATTCCAAATGTGGGATAGAGAGGGACATTTCGCTAGAAACAAAGAAGATAGTACCGGATTGCTATGCGATGTCAGTTCTTCAAAATGGCGGTGGATGCTGAACAATTTCGCTAGAAACAATGAAAACATAACTGGATTGCTATGTGATGTCAGTTCTTCAAAATGGCAGTGAATACTAGCCAGTTTCGCTAGAAACAAAGAAGAGAGTACTGGATTGCTATGTGATGTCCGTCTTTTAATAAGGTAGTGAATACTGGACGATTTCCTCAAAGATTAAGGAGGTACGTGAAGCAACCGAAATATAGTTCTACAGAAACATGCTGAGGACACCATTGACCAAACATATTATATTAATTTTTGATTCAGTTCTATTATAACTGCGTTATAATTTATTGTACGGTTATATCGTGTTGAATCCACCGGTTCCCGTCCGATCACCAAAGTTAAGCAACATCGACCCTGGTTAGTACTTAAATGGGTGACTATTTGGGAACACCAGGTACTGTAAACGTAAAGGACCAAGAATGGTCTCCAGGTTTGGGGGTTGAGTGCAGGGCTAACAACACAGCCCCGTAAAAAACAGTTTGTTACAGGAACAAAAAGTTGCTGCCCTATGCACCATTGGGTGTGATGGATGTACATTTTATTCTAATACCGTTCTATTGTATTAAAAAGTTCTAATGTCGTTTTATTATATTCTTTCTAGTACGGTTATATTCTGTTCTAATATCGTTCTAATATATTTTATTATAATAGCGTTTCATTCTATTATCTTCCAGTATATTTCTATTCTATTCTAGTACCGTCGAGAATCTTTTATATTCTCCTACCGTTTTATTCATTTATTCTAACACCGGACTATTGTATTCTATTACAATACCGGTTTATACTATTCTAATAACGCGCTAATCTATTCAATTCAAATACTGTTCTATTCTATTTCCGTTCTATTCCATTTTATTCTAATAACGTTCTTCTATTATGTTCGAAATCCTTTCTAATCTATTTTAATCTAATACAGTTTCATTCTTTTCTAATTCAGTTCTAATCTGCTATATTCGAATACCTTTATATTGTACCCTATTCCTATATCGTGCTATTCTCTTCTAATACCGTTCTGACTTATTATATTCTAATACCCTTTTATTCTGTTCTATTCTATTCTAATCTAATACTGTACTATTCTATTCTATTAAATTATAATACTGTTCTATTCTATTCTATTCTATTCTATTATAATACTGTTCTATTCTATTTTATTTTGTTCTAATACCGTTTTATTCTATTCTATTCTATTCTAATCTAATACTGTACTATTCTATTCTATTAAATTATAAAACTGTTCTATTCTATTCTATTCTATTATAATACTGTTCTATTCTATTTTATTTTGTTCTAATACCGTTTCATTCTATTCTATTCTATTCTAATCTAATACTGTACTATTCTATTCTATTAAATTATAATACTGTTCTATTCTATTCTATTCTAATACCGTTCTATTCTATTCTAATACCGTTCTATTCTATTCTAGTATAATACTGTTCTACTCTATTTTATTTGTTCTAATGTCGTTTCATTCTATTCTATTCTATTCTATTTTAATACTATACTATTCTATTCTATTAAATTATAATACTGTTCTATTCTATTTTGTTCTAATAGCGTTTTATTCTATTCTATTCTAATACTGTTCTATTCTATTCTATTCAATTACAATACTGTTCTATTCTATTCTATTTTATTCTAATCCCGTTGTATACTATTCTATTCTATTCTGTTCTATTCTAATACCGTTCTATTCTATTAACTTATGATACTGTTCTATTCTATTCTGTTCTAATACCCTTTTATTCTATTCTATCCTAATACTGTTCTATTATATTTTATTTTGTTCTAATACCGTTGTATTCTATTCTATTTTAGTCTAATACCGTTCTATTCTAGTCTATTCTATTCAATTCTAATACTGTTCTATTTTATTCTATTTTGTTCTAATATCGTTTTATTCTATATTATTCTATTATCGTACAGATCTATTCTATTTTATTTTGTTCTAATACCTTTCTATTTTTTTCTATTCTAATACTGTTCTATTCTATTCTATTTTGTCTTAATACCGTTTCATTCTATTCTATCCTAATAGTATTCTATTCTGTTCTATTAAATTACAATTCTGTTCTATTCTATTCTATTTTGTTCTAATACCGTTTTATTCTATTCTCCTCTATTCTATCCTAATACCGGTCTATTCTATTTTATTATTGTACCGTTCTATTCTATTCTATCCAATTATAATGTTCTATTCTATTCTATTTTGTTCTAATACCTTCTTGTTTTATTCTATTCTAATACCGTTCTATTCTATTTTATTCTATTCTATTCTATTTAGTTGTAATACCGTAGTAGTCTAATCTGTTATTATACAGTTGTATTCTATTTTATTCTATTCTATTCCATTATAATACTGTTCTATTCTATTCTATTTTGTTCTAATACCTTCTTATTCTATTCTATTCTATTCTAATACTGTTGTAATCTTTTCTTTTTTGTTCTAATAGCGTTGTATTCTATTCTATTCTAATACCGTTCTATTCTATTCTATTCTATTCTAATACCGTTCTATTCTATTCTATTCTATTCTATTCTAATACTGTTCTATCCTATTCTATTTTGTTCTAATACCGTTCTATTTTTTCTATTTCTATTCTATTCTATTCTATTCTAATACTGTTCTAATCTATTCTATATTGTTCTAATGCCGTTGTATTGTATGGTATTCTATTCTAATACTGTTCTATTCTGTTTCATTTTGTTCTAATACCCTTTTATTCAATTCTGTTCTTATTCTGTTCTAATCTTTTCTTTTTTGTTTTAATACCGTTTATTCTATTCTATTCTAATACCGATCTATTCTATTCTATTCTATTATAATACTTTTCTATACTATTCTATTTTGATCTAATACAGTTGCATTCTATGCTAATGCCGTTCTACTCTATTCTATTCTATTTTGTTCTAATACCGTTTTCTTCTATTCTATTCTATTTTATTCTATTCTAATACTGTTCTATTCTATCGTATTCTATTCAATTACAATACTGCTCTATTCTATTCTATTCTATTCTAATACTGTTCTATTCTATTCTATTCATTTCTATTATAATACTGTTCTATTCTATTCTATTCTGTTCTAATACCGTTGTGTTCTATTTTATTCTAATACCATTCTATTCTATTCTATTCTATTATAATACTGTTCTATTATATTCTATTTTGTTCTAATACTGTTCTATTCTATTCTATTTTGATCTAATACCGTTTTATTCTATTCCATTCTATTATAATACTGTTCTATTCTATTTTGTCCTAATACCGTTGTATTGTGTTCTAATCTATTCTAATCTCGTTCTATTCTATACTATTCAATTATAATACTGTTCTATTCTATTCTATTTTGGTTTAATACCATTCTATGTTATACTATTCTATCATGGTACTGTTCTATTTTATTTTATTTTGTTCTAATAACTTTTTATTCTTTTCTATTCTAATACGGTTCTATTCTATTCTTTTGTTTTAATACCGTTTTCTTCTATTCCATTCTATTCTATACAATTACAATACTGATCTATTCTATTCTATTTTGTTCTAATACCGTCTTATTCTATTCTAATACCGGTCTATTCTATTCTATTTTATTATTATACCGTCCTTTTGTATTCTATCCAATTATAATACTGTTCTATTTTATTCTATTTTGTTCTTTGTATTTTATTCTATTCTAATACCGTTCTATTCTATTCTATTCTATTTTGTTCTAATACCGTTCTATTCTATTCTATTTTATTCTAATACCGTTCTATTCTATTCTATTTTGTTCTAATACCGTTCTATTCTATACTATTGTACCGCCGTCCTATTCTATTCTATTTTGTTTTAATACCGTTGTGTTCTATTCTATTCTAATACCATTCTATTCTATTCTATTCTATTCTAATATTGTTCTATTCTATTCTATTTTTCTAATACCGTTCTATTCTATTCTATTTTGTTCTAATAACGTTGTATTATATACTATTCTAATACCGGTCTATTGTATTCTATTCAATTATAATTATGTTCTATTCTGTTCCAATACGTTCTTATTTTATTTATCTTATTATATTCTATTCTAATACCGTTCTATTTTATCCTATTCTATTCTATTCTATTCTATTCTTATACCGTTTTATTCTATTCTATTATTTTACTGTTCTATTCTATTCTATTTTGTGCTAATACCGTTGTATTCTATTCTATTCTATTCTAAACCCGTTTTATTCTATTCGGTCCTAATTCCGTTCTCTTTATTTTTTTTAAACATTCTTCTCTATTTAATATTATTCTCACTTCATTATATCTTTCTTTTTTTACTTATTGTTGTTGTCTTTCTTTTTACATACATTTTATTAGTTGTTGATTATTTCGCTTGCTTTCTCGAATTTCCAAGCTCCATAATCTTTCATTATTTTCTCTATTTCACCTCAAGTCGTTCTTTATTCCATCTCTCATCTTTCTTATTCTAACATTTATTGTCTTTTCTATTTCTAATTATAACAAAATTATCGCACATTTTTATTTTCACATTTCTCTTTGGCATTTATCAAGTCCGCAAAAAGACTGACACCTCCCAAGTGTCAAATGTTACGAAGATAAAAGCCAATTTCACCTTCACTCCTTACATTAAACAGCCAAGCGTCAACTACTTGCTTGCCTACACACAACCAACTTTTGTTTTAAATATCACAACCAAAATAAAACATTTTCTTGCATATTAAAAGCCTACCGTCTTCGTAATTAATTTTGCAAGAAAGTTTAATTCGTTTTACTTAAATTAAGTATAAATTGTATATGAAATATATAGTCGTGTGCTCCTAATATATTTCAATATCTAAACTTATTTATAAATGGAACTTTGTCTGTGTGTGTGTCTGTGTGTGTGTCTGTGTGTTTCCTTTACCTTTACACCCCGAAACGGCTGAACCGATTTTGTTGAAAATTTACACAGCTGTACTATAAGCTTATGCGAGTGTTTGTAGCAAGGTTTTGTGTCGAGGTACCCCACATAAATATCGAATATCGATAATCGAAAAAATAGGGATAGAGAAGGAGTGGTCTGATTTTAATCAAATTTGATACACTCATAGACAAAGTCATAAGAAACAATATTCAAAAGTTTCAAAGTCGCAGTTCTTACAATAGTGCAGAAAATCGATAATATATATATATATATATATATATATATATATATATATATATATATATATAAGGCAAGATGTTTGTGTGTGTGTCTGTTTATTTGTCTGTATGTCCTTTATACAAATGCACAATTTTTATCCAATTCTCACCAAACTTCACACAAATATTCTTTAGGCTGAGTCTGAGCTTCAGGACTATGGATTAGTTTTCAAGCTTACGTTACACCCGAGCAACGCCGGACTATACTGCTAGTTCTTCAGATCAATCCTAACTTGGCATCTACCATTCTGTCTCTTTTCCAGCAGCGTGGCGTACTTTCTTTATGTCTTTTCTGAAATTGATTTCATGACATTTGTTCTAATGTACTTTCTTCTTTGGTGCCTTGGATGTATGCATTTAAACTTATTGGTTTGTGAGCAACTACGTCTCACATAATTTCATTTTTGATTTGTATTCTTTTTACGTATTCCTTCTTTATTCTTTTTCTTTTTCTTTTTTCTTTGTTTCCATCTTGCCTTTTTTTCATTCTTTCTTTATTAGTTTCTTTCATTCATTTATTCATTATATATTTTTCTCTAACTTGCAACCACTCTTTCTATTACATATTTCTCACATATTACATACTAGCATCATACACCGGCGTTGCCCGTGCAACTCAGAACATTTTAGTAGTAGGAGAAGATGCCAATTTTATATTTTGCATATTTTGTTTTTATTTGAAAAAACACTTTTCTTAAAAATATTTTTTTTTGTTTCAAAATTACGGGGGATAGTATTCATATTTTTGACCATATGAATTTTTAAAACGTCGAAAAAATTAAATAAAAAGCTTTTTTTGACACGTGTGATTTGATTTCTGTGACGTAAAACGTCGGAATAAAAATTAAATATAAAGGCTCTTTTTTTTAATAAAAAATATTTTAGTCGTGTTTGACACGTGTGATTTAATTTCTGTGACGTAATTCAGCAACCATCTTAGATCTTTACGGAGCAAATGCAAACATTCGGCTCCATTGGCCAAAAAGTGCGAAAGGGAAAATTGCTGAACTTAATCTCAAAAATTATGTGTCGACGTGGCTTCCCTGTAGATATGTGTCCCTAGAAAGTTTGAATGGCGTAGCTTAAAAAATGTAGGCGTGCATAGAAAACAGTCACACGCAGACTCACAGATTGCCTTTTTATATATATAGATTATGTTGCTTATTTATTAATTTTTGGCGTCTTTGTTTTTTCTTCTTCTCTTTCTTCTTGTGTTCTAGGTGTATCTTTATTTGTTTATTTAGGCATTTACTGTTTTGCTTTTTTGTTTTGTTTTTTCTTCGCTTTTTTCTTTTTCTCTTTAATGATCTCCCCATTTTCCTTATTCTCGTCATGCAATCTATTTTTTCCTCTTTAATTATTGCTTGCTTTCTTCATGAATTAATTCATGTATTTATTTGTTTCATCTATTTCTTCATCGTTTATTTACTTTAAAGCCGAACTAGATTGTCATGATACACGTGCATGTGGTGTAAGAGTTACCAAAGTAGAAATGAAATCTGCGATCCGTGTTCAAATTCTAGCATCGTTAGATCCGTCGTCTTTTGTATTAAAGCTCTTTAGGATGACATGAAGAAGTCACTTTGCTCTAACGGCATGTATGTGGGAAGCAAGAGAGGGAATTGGATTTTAGCTTTAGCTAGCAGTCATTCATAGAAAAAGATTAGTGTGAGTTCAGAAACCGTAGAAAGAACAACAGAAGAACTATCCACTATCACTCGAAGAAACCAAAGTTTTTCAAAGAGAAAACTCTGTAGAGAGCTGCTATTAAATGCTAACTATTAAAAATGGCAATCTGTCCACAGAGAAAAATAAAAAAATAGAAGAGAAAAATGAGTCAATTGCATTACTCGAAATTATGAAAATCGCCTATATTTAACCACAACGAACAGATCTGGCTTCTATCAGTATGGCTGATGCTAATCGCCAGGGGAGTAGTCACACCTTACGCCTTCTTGTGCTAATATTGTCTACCAAAATGTGGTAAAACATTATATTGAATCAATTGTTGGATTAGCTACTAGGCATCTTAGTTCACTGTCAAGCTAGACGATGTTTCTAGCCAGAATATGCCTTATATTTCTGAGAGTTTACTATTGGCCCATGCTTCAAATACTGTTGCCACATCTGATTTGTTGACACTTCTATGTATTTAGATATTCTTGATAACACTCAAAGAAGAATCAGTAATGTTATTTGGCCTTACCTGGCATCTCGGCTTTTCCACCTGAAGGCATCCTGCATATATACAAGTCAACCATCCGTCCGTGCATGGAGTACTGCTGCCATTTATGGTCAGGTGCCCCTGCCGTTCTCCTCAGTGTTCTTGACAAGCTCCAAAGGAGAGTCTGTAATGTGATAGGTACTGATCTGACGACTCGACTGCAGCCACTTCCCCATCGTCGAAATGTGGCCTCCATTTGTCTCTTCTATAAATACTTTCATGGCTTCTGCTCGGACGAGCTTAAGTCACTGGTGCTTCCTCAACAGGTGTTTACTCGTGCAACCAGTCTGGCAACTGGGTCCCACCCATTCACAGTCAGGTTAGTCAAATGCAGACGACAGTTCTACTCCTGCAGCCTCTTCTCTCGCACTTCCCGCCTGTGGAACTCGCTCCCGTATTCTTGCTTTCCTGACGGCTACAACCTCCAGAAATTTAAATGCAAAGTCAATACTCATCTACTAACCACTGGACTCTAGCTCTCTCCCCTCCCCTGTATAACCTTCCCTTTCTCTCCACCTATGTATCTGTCATCGCACCTGCTTTCTCAGCTTTCTATTGTTCTTTTTTAACTAGTTTGTACTCCTCACTCTTTTCTAATTAAACTTTTTACATTTATGTAACCCCCTTCACATCAGTGGCGTTTCCGCCTTGCTCGGGGTGAAATGATTAAAAAAAAAATAGATTCATATTGTAGATATGGAATCTAGTTAGGAAATTTTGATTTCTTTTTTTTTTCTTCTTTTTTTTTGTAGCTCTACTAATAATGGTAAGTAAGATTGAAGCCCAGCTTTTTTCTATTCCTGTCTTTTGGCCCTTTGCATATTTTCGTATTAATGCTTAATAAATATTATTTTATGAATTTTAGTCACAATACTATATTGACTGCAAGGTCCCATATTTTTACACTTCAAATGACGAGATGTAAATGGATGTTTTATGCTAAAGTTTTCTTATCTCACACTTCTCTTTTTTGAAACTCGTTTTTATTTTCTTGGATTTCACTCAACTTTGATCTTCAAAAATTTAAATGTAATGTCAATTGTTAACTTCCTTCTTCTTTATATTTCTTCTTTCATTTTCAGCCGTTAATGCTTTACTTTTTGTTTTATATTTTCTTACTCCGTAACCATCTGCATTTTAGTAGTTTTAATGTCTTTCTTGTGGCGAAATGATTAAAAAAAATATCCGCATTAAACAGAATATTTTCAGAATAAAAATCATATCGTCTAAGATTTTGAAAAGTCAAACAAGTTTAGAATTACCAGGTTGAAACACCAGTGCTCGTGGAATCAAAAAAATTTAGCAATATCGAGCCTGGCCTATCTATCTATCTATCTATCTATCTATC
>JBBBDQ010001530.1:2450000-2512500 GCA_037127315.1 Ascarosepion bandense
TGAAACTTCTGAATATCGTTTGTTATGTATTTGTCTATGAGTGTATCAAATTTGATTAAAATCGGACCACAACCCGAATTTTTCGATTATCGATTTTCTATATTTATCGGGCGTACCTCGACACAAAACCGAGGTAAGAACACTCGCAGACGCTTATAGTACAACTGTGTAAATTTTCTAGAAAATCGGTTCAGCCATTTCGGAGTCTATAGGTTACGGACACACACACACACACACACACACACACACACACACACACATAGAAAATGTTCCATTTATAAATAAGTTTTGATTAGATTGGTTAATAATTTACAGATTTAAATAAGCTCAGATTTAACGCCACTCATGATGGAAAAATGGTCGGAGCATTGCATTGCGTAATTTTTATAAACTTAGCTACCTTAACAATCAGCCTTCTATTCCGTATTTTTAATATGCTCAGTTGAAACATCAACAGGCGAGATTATTGCAAATTACGCATCCCTCATAACAAGTGAGATATTTAAATCATATAAATACAATATAACTTGAGTGGCTCTTGGGCCTTCTATTTTGTAAAATTTACTATAAATTAGAAGATGTTAAGTAAACTGAGCGGGAAAATGGAGAGAGGGGTTGTTTTTATCAAATTTAATGTTTGCTTTTATCTGGGTTTACCATATAAATACCATATAACTTGAGTGGCTCTTGGGCCTTCTATTTTGCAAAATTTACTATAAATTATAAAATCCTAAGTAAACTTTGCGCGAATTTGGAGAGAGGGGTTGTTTTTATTAAATGTAATGTTTGCTTTTATCTGGGTTTACAAATCTACCTCAGGTGGCAATAGGGAATAGAATGGTTTCTCAGCTAGCTTGCATGATTCTTTTTCTCTTGGAATTTAGTTCCCGTCAATTCCTTTCGTCTCTTAAATATTATCTCTCTCGGAATAATTTTTAAACACATTCCGCTGCTGAGACCATGGATGATGACACAAGTGAAGTTGACTGATAAAGATTTAGTAACATTTTCGCATTCGGTTAAAAGGCAACAACTGCAGAAAACAAGAGCAACAATAAATACAAGCCGACATCAAAGGCAGTAAGATAACGTTGCTTCAGTTCCTATCAGCGAATTTTCAGACCTGCAGTTGAATATAGCGCAAGACACAAAACACAATCTAGAAAAGAAGCAAAATAAGAAAACAGTGATCATACCGATATAAGCATTAAAGAGAATAATGAAGAGAAATTTAAATATGGCGGTGACTAAGAAGAGCAGATGGCGAAGTTGGATTGAAAATTAGAGAAAATTTGAAGTAAGGAACTTGAATGATATATGAGAAATGGAAATAAAAGAATGCAGCGAGGTGTCAAGTGGGAAACGTTAAAAGAAAAGGAATGGTTGAATAAAACCCCTTGATCATGAAGGAAGAAAAACATGAAAAGGGAATAAGGTACGAATAAACGAAAAAGGGAAACGAAAAAGGGAAACGAAAAACGAATTACGAAACGATGTAAAGAAGAAATAAATTGCTAAGTTGATGAGTAATACAAAAAGAAATGAATAACGCGGTGAAAACCAAATTTACATAAATGGAACCAAATGTTATATTTACTGAAACATTACGTTGATAAAATTGATTAGAAAAATGAAAAGAGGAGGATATAAAAATAATCGACAAAGAAAAAACAAAAAACAAAAACATGAGATGAAGAATTAGTGGAGTGAAAATTTAATCGATGGAAAAAAAAACTAAAGTGTTGAAGGTTGAAATGAAACGTAGTCTGTACAGATTTGAAGGTGAACATAAAAGATAATTAAATAAAATAAATTTTGTTCAAAAACGTCGAAACAAATAAACAAACAAACAAGAAGAAATGAAGAAAGAAAATTATTAGAATATGAAAGAAAATATGAACTGAAATTTTCGCTCTAAAGAAAGAAATACTTAATGAAAAAAGAAAGAAAGAAAAAATCAATTAAAGAGAAAAAAGTTTAGGAAAAAATAACAAATAAAATAAGTGTAAAGAAAAATAGAGAGAGTAAAATCATCAATTAGGTAAGTTCCATGTGTAATTCCGATTGAGTAATGACTCACTGGGTAGACAATTTTTCCACAGTAGTTTTCAATTACTTTCTGCGGCAGACTGGTTACTAACCAAGGCTATAGAACCTAATCTGTCCTACTATTTAATGTATAGATAGAGGGACACGAGACGGATTAAATCCTTTTCATGGGCATTTGTGCGTGAGTGAATGCAACGAATTCAACTGAAATTCGAACACGGCTCTGTGATTTCTCGTTCCGCGCCGATATCAACTGCAACACTACACATAGGAAAGAAAAAAAAAACGAAAAAGGAAAAGAAAAGAAAGTAAATTAACGAAGAAATAAAGATATTAAGATAAAAAAAAATAATGTGAGAAATAAGAAAATTCAAGTGAGTTGAAGACAAAAAGACAGAAAAAAGATAAAACTTAAGAAAAAAGAAGATATTACAAAAGTAAAACAGGTGGAAAGGAAAAGAAACAGTAAAATAAATAAAGAAAGAAAGAAAGAAAGAAAAAGAAAGAAAGGAAGAAAGAAAGAAGAAAGAAGGAAAAAAGGGAAATTAAATAAGCAAGATTAATTTTAAGAAATTTAGGAAATAAAGAAATTAAAGCAATTAGAAATCAAAACAGAAAAACAGAAAAAGAAAGGAAAGAAAGAAAGAAGCACAGTAAAAGAAAGAAAGAAAGAAAAAAGAAAAAAAGAAAGAAAGAAGAAAAAGGGAAATTAAAGAAGTAAGATTAATTTTAAGAAATTTAGGAAATAAAGAAAGTAAAGCAATTGGATAAAAAAAACAGAAAAAATAGGAAAAGAAAGGAAAGAAAGAAAGAAACACAGTGAAAGAAATAAATAAAGAGAGAAAGAAAGAAACATAGGAAAAGAAAGAAAGAAAGAAACATAGGAAAAGAAAGAAAGAAAGAAACATAGGAAAAGAAATGTGCGAAATAAGAAGAGTCAAGCAATTTTTACACCTAAAGAAAAAAAAATAAATGTTTGAAAAAAATGTATAAAGAAAAACAAATGGAGTGGAAAGAAAGAAAGAAAGAAAGAAAGAAAGAAAGAAAGAAAAAAAGAAAGAAAGAAAATGAGATTAATTTTAAGAAAATTTATGAAATAAAGCAAGTCAAGCAATTGGAAAGTAAAACATAGGAAAAGAAAGAAAGAACGAAAGAAATAAAAAGAGAAAAAGAGAAAGAAAGAAAATTAAAGATGTTAGAAAAAATTAGGACAATTGAGAAAATAAAGAAAGTAAAGCAAGTGGAAAGAAAAACTATAGGAAAAAAGAAAGAAAGAAACATAGGAAAAGAAAGGAAAAAGAAAGAAATAAAGAAAGAAAGAAAAAATAAATAAGATTAATTTTAAGAAAATATAGGAAATAAAGAAATTAAGGAAATTAGAAATCAAAACAGATAAACAGAAAAAGAAAGGAAAGAAAGAAAGAAGCACAGTGAAAGAAAGAAAGCAAGAAAGAAAGAAAATAAAAGATGTTAGGAAAATTGAGGAAATAAATAACGCAATGAAAGCGGAAAGAATGAAAAACAAAATGACGAAAAGAAAGAAACGAAGAAAATGATCAAAACATGAAAGAAAAACGAAATAAAATATTGGATTAGAAGAAAGAGAGAGAAAAAGTGAATGAAAGTTTCAATTAAAATTGAAGAAAAGTAGTTGTTTCGAAAACGAGGAAAGAGAGAAAACAACACAATCAGAAAAAAACAAACCGAAGTAAAACTTAGTGAAAAAAAGGCCAAAAGGATGAAACAAAATTAAAAAAAAATGAAAATAAACCTAAAGAAAAAAAATAAAAGAAAGAAAAATTAAAACAAGTTGAAAAAGAAAGAGAAAATAATACATACGAATGAAGGAACGATAAAAAGAAAGAGGAAAATGTTGAAGAAAATAATGAAGTCTAAACACTAAATAAAAGAAAAATATTTATGATAAATATTTTTCGAATTTAAGTAATAAATATTGAACAATTACTGCAGGTCAGAAAATAAAATTAATATTGAAGATGTGAGAGGAATGAAAGTAGCATTGATGAAAATTTGGAATTAGTGAGAAAAGAAAGAAATGAAAAGAAAATATTTAACAGAGAAGAACGTGATAAAAAATAAACTAAACCATAAAGGAACTCAGCATAAGACAAAGTAAATAAACAAGCCTTTTCAATGGTAAAGGCAAAAAAAAAAAAATTCATCTGTAAGAATAAAAAAATTCAATTCAAAACTTTAAGTATTAATATAAATATCGGATGAACATGAATTAAACACCTGTGCTTATGAGTCAAGGGACACATGTAAAGAAAAAAAACAGGCATGAATGATAAAAAATAAAATAAAATTCTGTTTAAAATTATTTTTACATCTGTCTATGTATTTGCTTATACGTAGACAGATCTAAACTTATTTATCAATAAAAGTTTGTGTGTGTGTGTGCATGTGTGTGTGTCTGTGTGTGTGGGCGTGTGTCCGTTACCTATACACTCCGAAACGGCTGAACCGATTTTCTTGAAAATTTACACAGTTGTACTATAAGCGTCTGCGAGTGTTCTTAGCTAGGTTTTGTGTCGAGGTACCCCCGAAAAATATCGAAAATCGATAATCGAAAAAATCTGGTTATAGAAAGAGTGGTCCGATTTTAATCAAATATGATAAACTCATAGACAAAGACAAAAAAACGATATTCAAAAGTTTTTAGGTTGCAGTGCATACAATAGTGCAGAAAATCGATTATACACACACACACACACACACACACACACACACACACACACACACACACATATATATATATATATATATATATATATATATATAAGTCAAGATGTTTGTGCGTGGGTCTGTTTATCTGCCTGTATGTCTGTATTTTTTCAGACTTTTTATGTTATTTTTTGTTCGGGTTTGGCTCTAAGTAGGTATAATTGTAGTTCTTAGTCTCAGCCATGATACCATTTACTCAGAGGACTTATTTAGCCTTCAAAATTTAGTTTTCGGCGAAAAAAACCTATTTGATATCGATGCCAGATAATGAAAATTTGACTTACATCCATTCATCCAGTCATTTTTCTTTCAGTCTCCGGTTTTGCTTTAACTGGAAACAACTATTGCTTTTTACTCTTTCGTGCCAACGTCCAAAGAGTCTGGGCTCTAGAACCATGGATTAGTTTTAAAGCTTTCATTACACCCGAGCAACGCCGGGCTATCCTGCTAGTGTAAAAATAAATACAGCTTTTTTTCTGATTATTTATTAACAATGCAAGATTTTCTGATGGAAATAAATATAGTGAAAAAAGCGTGGGGATACCGTCAAGTCGGACAAGTTGAGGCCCGATGTCAGTTAAGTGCCATACGTGATACACGTTTTGAGCTATTATGTCACGAAAGTGACTGGACAGTAAATTATGCTGCAGTAGTTTGCCATTGCTTTCTGTGGTAGACTGGTTGCCAACCAAGTCAATATAACCTAATCTGTCCTATTATTTGACCCATAGCTACACGGAGAAGTGATGTATTATATTTTTAAGTGGTCATAATTGGGGATCAATTTATTCATAACAATATAAAATTGAACCCCTACTTTATGCTTAGTAGAAGTCTAAATCATGATGCCAACTATTATATTCAGTTAGTCAGTTAAGTGCCATACGTGATACGCGCTATGGGTGATCATGTCTCGAAAGACACAGACTGACTGGGCAGAAAATAATCTCGCAGTAGGCTGCCATTGCTTTTTGCAGTAGACTGGTTGTCAGCCAAGGCTATATAACCCAATCTGTCCTGTTATTTAACCCATAACTAGAGGGAAAACGGATTAATGCCTTTCCCTAGGTTATTTGTACATAAGTGGATGCAAGGAATTCAAGTGGAATTTGAACTCGGCATCCCTATTTTTCGTTTCGAGTCGTTATCAACTGCACCAAAACGCACATAATAACCCAAAAACTTACTTGAATCCTAAATGTATCAGAATATTAACGAACAGCATACAAACAATAATAGCTGGTCATTCATATTCGAAGATACCCGTCCACTAAATTTGATAACAAATCTTCATTGTAGACGCCTACTCATAAACACTTGATTTTCTTCAACACCCACAAAGGACACCTGTAGTTTATACTGCAACTATGCTGAGCCGACCTTAGTTACAGTTTATGGGGGAGAGCGCGTTAACTAGCACGTTAATCTGAAAAAGGCCAGGATGTTCAAACCCTCGGTTCCGATGACTTGTAACTTCGTGCTAGCACAAACAACGACGATTAGCCGTCTACCTAGTTTCACTCCTAAGGTTTGGGTCAATTTTTTGAGGATCTGGGATCGCCTTCTCCAGACAAATCGACCATGGTGGTATTTGAACCCGGTCCATGGTTACAAAACGAACGTTCTGACCACTCGGCTACGCGCCCAAATATAAGCAATAGTATAAAATAAAATGTGATAATTCGAAAAGAATTCTATTTAATATTTGCTTTCTCATATTATATGACTTAACCTGCCGTTTGTATACTGTAACGGATAGAAAACTAGAGTGCTTTTTCTACTGGAAGAATATTTACAGTGTTGTCGCTGGATGTTGTGCGTATTTGAGATAATTTTGTTTGAACATGAAAACACAGAAAATATATCAGAATAAAACAAAGATTGGAAAGAGTTGGATATTGTAAAATCACCATTATGAAAACTAGTTAAGTTAGTTATACATGGTTTGGTCCTAATTATTGTCGGAAATTTTTAGATGACGAATTATCATTGTTATACGCTTTTATTTAAATTCAAACCATTATCTGCCAAATATATGAGATCATAACTCCACTGTTAGGAGTATTGCCCTCATATTTACTGTCATATTCACAACGTTTCGGTCGATGTACGATCCGCCCTTCTTCAGGCGATATACGCTGATATTTGGATTCGAACTAATTATTTTGTAGACGATGTTATATTGTTCTAGTTCTAAGTGCCAGGCTTTTTGTGGCATCTAATTCTCAGTTATTTCCCTTTTACATTTCTTAAAGGAATACAACATAAACCCTCCAAGATTTTATTCATCTCCCGTGCAAAACATACTGAATTCACAACTCTTTGAGTCAAGTCACCCGATTATTTCAGCCAACATTTTTATTCACTGCGCCAAATGTCTATGCAAGTTCTTAAATCCTGGAATTGTTCGTTTCACCTCCATAGAATGATTTCTGTCTCTGCTTATGTTTCTTTTCTTTTCTTTTAGATCATGTTTATTTTTAAGTTTCATATATATATATATATATATATATATATATATATATCAGCATGCGATGTAGATATAATTTAAATTAAAGACGGAAGCTGATGATGGTTCGCCTGAAACAGTACAGAAGTAGAGCATTTATAGATATATAGTTGTTATTATTGTTGTAATAATAGCGAACTGCAACTAAAATGTATGAAGTTTCCATGCACAATGCACCATCATCAGGCAATGAAATGTGGTTCAGTTACGAGTCATATATATATATATATATATATAAGAAAATTTAAAATTAAAAACAGCTACCAAATAGCAGACTGTGATTCATTCTGCAATTTTCTCTGTGACGTCTCTTAGAAAAAATATTTTAGCCTCCCTGTTAAGGACTGTGCCTCTGAGATTTCCTCTTGGTTGAAATCTGGTATCAATATTTTCACCCTGATCAGGAATTTTCGTTCTAAATCTCATTCATACCACCTTTTTTTTTCTCTCTTGTCTCCTCTGTCGCCATTTCTTACAGGAATAACTTCTTCCGGCTATATCTAAACCAAGCGTCTGACCATAATAGAAGTCTATTTGACACTGTTCTTAATGAATTTAAAAGAACCATAAATGACGCTAAGCTGTTCTTTGCTGAGAGACTGAAGCCGTGTATAGCAGCCCGTAAATTTGTGCTGAACAACAACAAATCCTCCATCCCTGCTTTAGTAAATAATTTTGAGGTTCTCACAGCCACAGCGGTCAAAGTCGAGTGATTTTCTAGCGGATTTTCTTCCAACTTCACATTTGGCTCCCCTACCCTTAAAAACAAATCCCAATGAATCTTGATACTCGAAAAGGAAAAAGTATTACTAGACATATATATAAAAACAACAATAAATTGTTGAAAACAAAAAGGTATTACCAGCAATAAGTAAATAAAATTTAGTTGGCATTAAATGTCCCGCCGAGGTTGATATGCCATAAAAACAAAACAACCAACGAACCAACATTTGACTCGTCTGTAGTATCCGCACACGACTTCCCTCTTAGAACTGAGACTTAACTGATGAATGTTTACATCAACCCCTCTCTGATCTCGAACCTAATTTCAAAACCTGACCTCCATATACCGATCATATTCTTAAAGAAATGTGCCCCTGAACACTCCTCTGTCCTCTCTAAACTCTACAATTACTGCCTCTGTGCTTTCTGATTTTCTGCCTGCTAGAAGTTCTCTTCTGTGGTTCCTGTATTTAAGAAATCAGGAGAACATTTGGACACCTTAATTATCACACTATCTGCCTCCTAGTAATATTCGTCAAAGTGTTCGAGGCTATCAATCCTGAAATAGTTCAATATCTCACCGTCCAAAAACTACTCTGGGAGAGACACTATAGATTTTGCTTTGGCAGGTTTACTGCCTGATTTGTTAACGATAATCACCGAATAGATATACCAGGCCCTCGATTAGAAGGGCTAAATTCGAGTTGTAGCACTGGATATCTCTAAAGCATTTGATAGGGTCTAGCACGCCGGCTTTCTATGCAAGTTTAGGGCTATGGTATAATTGGACGCATCAAACCGCATAAAGAAAGTCATCTTGAACGACCACGCCTCCAGATCATATCACACGAACTTGGGTGTCTCCCACGAATCCATCATAGGCCAGCCTCTCTTTTTGATCTTCATCAACGATCTTTCTTATGTGATCAAACCCCAAGTAGACACTTGAACCGAAGACACGAACATTTACTACCATCTCAGTCAGAAATCTGCCAAGCCATTTAAAGATAACCTCGCTGCTGACCTTGAGAAAAACATCCAATCTGTAGTGAACTGAAGTAAGGTATAGTCAGTTAGTTAAATGCCATACGTGATACACGCTTTAGGCCATTATGTCTCGAAAGAGATATAACTGATTGGGCAGAAGATTATCCTGCACTAGGTTGCCATTGCTTTCTTTGCTAAACTGGTTGCCAGCCAAGGCTATATAACCCAATCTGTCCTGCTATTGAACCAATAACTGGAGGGGGAAGAGACGGATAAGGGTATTTATAAGTAAGTGAAAGCGAAGAATTCAACTGGAATTCGAACTCAGTAACCAGATTTGTCGTTCCGAGTCGATATCCACTGCACCACAACACACATCCGACATGTGTGCAGTTGATATCGAAGAAATAGTTCGTAGTATTTAATGCTTTCAAATCAATGCTGCTATCTGTCAACTACCATGGATAGTCCTTCTTGTCCCATCACCATAAGCATTAATCAGGCTAATCTCGCTTAAAGCCACTTCCGCATCACTTTAACCCTAACGCTCACCCACCACATCACTCCCTCGGTCGATCTAATCAATTGCAAAATCTACACCTAGGAAGTTTGTGTCTCAGTGTCGGACCAAGAAATATTTCTCTCCTGAATCCTTCTTGAACATATACGAATCAATCATCCGTCCATGCATTGAATAATGTTGTCATATCTTATCAGGCGCCCCTGCTATTCATCTCGGGGTTCTCGACAGGATCCAAACTAGAATCTGCAATGTTATTGATCCCGACCTGGCACCTCGACTCCGGCCACATTCCACCGATGGATTGTATCTTCCCTCTGTCTCTTCTACAAATACTTTCATGGCTGCTTCTCCGAGGAACTTAGCTCCCAGGTGCCTACCTCTACCTGTATATACAAGAGCATTCAGACTAGCAACAAGTTTCCGCTCATTTGTAGTCAAGAAAACCAATTGCAAATGCCACTTCTACTACTCTTACCATCCTTTTTCGCACTTCCCGCCCGTGGAACTCTCTTCGGTATACTTGCTTCCCTGATAACTACAATCTCCAAGAGTTTAAATGCAACCTTACTTGTCAGCGTTTACTCCCTTCCTTGAGGTGAAACGCTATATATATATATAAATATAAAGTTAGAAATTATGCTATACTCGAATAAAAACTAACTGTTACATCTAAAGGAACGGAAATTGTGAGTAAATACATTCACACTAAGAAATACCTTTTAGATTCGTACAACCATGGATAAAAACGCCATAATTCGTTTTAATTTAAAATATTGCGCGTTCAAAAATTCCCTGCCATATGAGCGTGCAAATACCACACCGTTACAAAAGCGTTCTTAAAAAAAACAATAAAAGGTAAAATCAATTATTAAAAATCGCCTGAAGACCCTACTCATGGTAGAAACCTGGGTAGCGTTTTAACTCGTTTAAAAATGGAATATATACATATTTTTTCTTGCTAAACGCAATCTTTATAACTTATGATCATTTTATGAATGAAACAGTTTGTCGCCTCTGGATGTTGACTGCAATGTTTTTATTTTGTTTTTTTTATAAGCGTTTCACCCCGAGCAAGGCATGTCACTGCCACTACTGTGCAGGGGGCTACGTAGAGTGGAGAAAGGCTGATTAAATATAGGAAATAACAGAGGGTGGGTGATAGGCGGGTGAGGATACCGAGAATGAGGGTTGGGTAGATGAGAGTGTTGTGAGAATAGTTGGGAGTTAGTGTGATAGGAGGTGTCTATTGACCCTACATTTAAACACCTGGAGATTGTAACTGTCGGGAAAGCAGACTTGTGGAAGGGAGTTCCACAGGCGGGAAGCACGAGAAAAGAAGCTGTTGGAGTAGAATTTACGGTTACATCTTATTTGTTTAACTGTAAAAGGGTGGGACCCAGTTACCAATCTAGTATCTCGTGTAAATTCGTGCTTAGGCGGCACCAGTGATCTAAGCTCATCGGAGCAGAAGCCATGAAAGTACTTGTAGAAGATCCTCCTTTGTATTTTGTCAAGAAACCCAAGGAGAGCAGCAGGGGCACCCGACCAGATATGGCAGCAATATTCAATACACGGGCGGATGGTAGATTTGTATATGTGCAGAATAGATTCAGGTGGGAAAAACTCATGTGCTATTAATCACTTTAAGCCATATACATAGCTCATTTTCTAAACTCTACTTAGATGTGGCACAAGGCCGAGATGCATGGGGTAGTGAGGGTCGAACTCACTACTGAGTTGTAATAAGTTTTAGCGAGACAAGCTTGCTAACCATTACGCCACGTCGATGTGCCTAAATCCACCAATATTATATAACATAAATCTCAAATGCTATTTGTTAACGCGAGCACTCAATGAAAAGAGAGGAATGAAATTTATATAAGAACCTTTTTCTTTTTCTACATCAACAAAAGATGTCATTCTAAATAGAAAATGGACGAAAAAGGAAAAGCGAGTGAAACACAGCTGACATTCTCGCTATGAGGGAAAAATGACAAAAAACGATGCCAAGACATCGGATATAATATAGAAAACTACATAAGAAAATAAGTCAGAAATGCAGACTGGCTAAAGAAGAATGTATCCACGAGAAATGTACAGCAATAGAGAGATTGTTTATCACAAGTAAAAGAGATATGTTTAGAAATATAACTGAACTAATAAGGCTAAGCATAAAATCCGAGGATGGAACGCTAATATTAGAGATAGAAAAAATACTTCAGCAATGGGACGAAGTGTTTATTCAAACATTTTATTTTTCAAGAAAAACACCTCATAATATTGTGACTTTTCTTGGTCTTTTATTTTCATTTATTCTTAAAGAAGAAATAAAAAAAAACTTCTTGCGAAATTATTTTGTTTTTTAAATAAAATAATTTTTTTAAATATTTTAAATAAAATAACTTATTGTAATCATCGGTAAACCAGACCGAAGGCATTATTCACGGAAAAAAACAAAACAGACAACAAAAATAAAGTAATAACATGAAACTTTCATAAAGATATATATATATGTGTATGTGTGTGTGTGTGTGTGTGTGCATACATATATATATATATATATATATATATATATATATAGATATAGATCTATATTAAAAATAATATAATAAAGATATATATATATATATATATATATATATGTGTGTGTGTGTGTGTGTGTGTGTATACATATATATATATAGATATAGATCTATATTAAAAATAATATAATAAAATATATATATATATATATGTGTGTGTGTGTGTGTGTGTGTGCATACATATATATATATATACATATATAGATATAGATCTATATTAAAAATAATATAATAAAGATATATATATATATATGTGTGTGTGTGTGTATACATATATATATATAGATATAGATCTATATTAAAAATAATATAATAAAATATATATATATATATATATGTGTGTGTGTGTGTGTGTGTGTGTGTATATCTATATATATATATATATATATATAGATCTATATTAAAAATAATGAAGTGTATTAAAGTTATTTATTCATTTAAATAAAGATATCTCCAGGAAAACACCAGTATGTTACTTCTTATAATTTTTCATTTTTTAAAATGTGCGATAATCTTATTTTACATTTAGAATTCAAATTAATTTTTGGTGACAAAAACTTTCATATAGACCTGTGTATATTTACCAGTATCTTCTTGTTCTTTAATAAAATTTTACTCGTAAAAACTTGATTCTTTTTTGTTTTCACTCATTCTTGTTGAATGTGGATAAACCTACTTATTTTGTTGTTACTGCAGAGACTCTTACTGGATGAAAGATTTCGTGTAAAATTGTTTCAACGGACAGAAAATAAGTACAGCAAAAATAGAAAAATAAAAAAAGAAACGTTTAAGACAAGGATGTGACATCTCACCGGATTTACTCGACCTATAAACGAAGTAGTTCATAGAGAACTAGAAATCCTACCAGCATTCATCATCGTCGGCGAGAGTCTTAAGAATATAAGACATGCAGATGACACAGAGCCGATAGCTCCCAAAGTCTACTAGCGAACGGAAGAGAGAAGAAAATGAAACACATAGTTATCAGCATCAATAGAGGCCCAAAATGACAACTACAGATCGGGAGGTACTAAAATTAATCAGGTACAGACATGTAAATACTTGGGAAATCTTTTAACAGCGGACGGAAAGTGCGTCACTGAGATCTGAAGGCGTATTGTCATTGATAACGATGCGTTTCAAAGGCTGAGTAAAGACAAGAAACTTTCGTTTGAATCAAAGAAAAGAATACTGAACTATTATGAGATATATGTCCTCCTATGTGGCAGTGAACCTCGTCAGAATTGAGGGAAAGACTTAAATCAGCAGCAATGTGGTTCTACAGAAAGATACTGAGTATAGCATGGGCCAAAAGTTTTAGCAACGCTAAGGTTTTAGAGAGAATGGAAACAAGATCGAAACTTATACTTAACATCAAGATGACACAACTGAAGTTTCTGGGGCATGTAATGAGAAAAGAGGGATCTGAGAATCTGATACTCACAGGGTGAATAATTAAAAAAGGACGGGGGAAAACCGCGCTTGGCATACTTGTTGGGCTTGAGTAAATGGATGACTGAGCTGGGTGTTGGACAAATAACAAGACAAAATATATTAAGAGCTAGAAGGAACAAAATATGTGGAGGGCCAAGATTGCATACTCCCTAAAAGAACACTGAATATAAAAGAAAAACGCGCCTGTGGAATGCCCTTCCGTTTCCCGACAGCTACAATCTTCAAGAATTTAGATGTAACGTCAATAGTCATCTCCTATCTCACTATCCTCTCTCTCTCATGCGCCTTTCTCCGTCCATTCCACTCTCATCAGTATTCTCATTCTTCTCTTACCTACTTCCTGACACCCTCTGTAACCTCTCACTTTTTCTCATAACTTACACCTATTTAACCACCTGCTCAACACTCGAAGTCAAAAGCCTTGCCTTAGGCGGCAGGATTATATATATATGTGTGTGTGTGTGTGTGTGTGTGTGTGTGTGTGTGTGTGTGTGTGTGTGTGTGTTTAGGCAGTAAATTTTCTTTTAAACATGTCAGATAAAATGAATTGCAAACATTATGTCTGTTTATTTTTAATAAAATCCGTTCATGCTCACGGATAATCTTTCGCGTATTACAATTGAAAGATGTCAGAAATGAGCTGTAACGTTGACAGATATTATTATCATTTATTTCTCAATGTACCCAAGTAGGTTCAACCTTTTTCGAGATCATCTTCAGGGGTGTGAGTTATGACCATTCATCCATTTCTAGACATCTATAACAACATTCCTGTCTACATTCACAATATAAAAAATAATGATCGATAATACAACCCACACCAAGAAAACAGCAAAAGCAAAGTACAGATTCTCGAGGCAATATTCATTAAAACACTTACGCCGTCAATTAATAGAATCAGCTATGAATATTGTAGTAATATTCTAAAAAGTTTGTAAAAAGAACAGTTTTTTCATGCTTTAACACATGCATGACCATGACATTACAACATATAAAAAATTCCATTTTGGGTAATTTTCACGTTCTAATGAACATTAGCAAAAAATAAGTAAATATCATGTCTGCAATTTATTTAATCTAACATGTTTAAAAGACAATTTGATGCCAAAATAAACAATATATATATGTATATATATATATATATATTGATGATTTAATACTTAGTTTTTGGTCATAATATCGTTAGACCAGTGCACATTTGTTTTAAAAAATGTTCAATATAATTATATTGTAGAACTTTTGGATATTACGTGACCTAGGTTTCTACCATGAATGGTGTCTTCAGGGGATTTTACAGTTTACCGTTTTTTTTTTAAGAAGGCTCTTGCAACGGTGTTTTTTTCTCATTGTAGAAACCTAGGTGGCGTAATAACTCGTTTAAAAATTTTAAATATATATATATATATATATATATATATATATATATATATTCTTCATATACACATACACACACATACACACACACACACACATATATATATATATATATATGTTCTTCACACACATACATATATATGTGTGTTTGTGTGTGTATGTTGTATATACATAATGAGTATTTAAGCAGTAATAACTAATGCAAACAAGTTTAATTAAATTCCTCCGACAATCTTTATCTATTTAGTTTGCTATTGTTTTTCCAATTTTCAAATGTGTTGTTTTACAACTGGATTGAAGTTCTGAATAAATTGGGCTTCTCGATAAGGTACAGCGGAGGGTCTGTAATGTGATAGATACCGACTTGGCAGACCGCCTGCTGTCTCTCTTCCACCGGCGCGACGTGGCTTCCTGTGTCTCTTCTATAATTACTTTCACGGCTTCTGCTCCGATGAACTTAGATCACTGGTGCCCCCTAAATACGAATTTGAACGAGATACTAGATTGGCAACTAGATCCCACCCTTTTACAGTGAAACCGATAAAATGCAACCGCAACTTCTACTCCAACAGTTTCTTTCCTCGCACTTCCTGACTGTGGAATTCTCTTCCACACGATTGCTTCCCCGACGGCTACAATCTCCAGGAGTTTAAATGTAAGGTCAATAGACACCTCCTAACACACTAACCTGCTCCCATTCTATCAAAAACTCTTGCCATCTGCCCAACCCTCATCCTCGGTATCCTTACTCATCTGTCACCTTCCTCCTGACATTCCCTATGTCTAACCGCTCCTTCTCTTTACCGTCCCCTATGTAGCCCCATGCGCAATAGTGGCAGTGAAATGCCTTGCTTGGGGTGAAATGATTAAAAAAAAAAAAGCTTTTATTATCTTATCTTCAAGTACATTCCACTACCACGAATTGGTGAAATCATTACGTTAACCTTCATTTGTTTTACTTTATATACGTGCTTTGATATATATTTATTTAAAAATATGTATTTTTGTGATTAAATTTTCTGAGTTGTTAGTTTCTGAAGCAACGATGTTTGTTTGTTCCTGTTTAATGGCCTATCAACATCTAAAGGGTCATTTTTCTTTTGAATCACAGTTATTTCTTTCATTCAAAACAAGTTTGTTGGTAATATATTTTTCATAGCATTTTGACCCCGGTTTGGGGGTTAACTATTTACCCATAGCAGGGGCCCTAGTAGGTGCTACCACTCCCGGTTAGGGTGAACCTGGGAACAACAGTAATTAAGAGGTGGTTCCATGCTCCTCACAACTTCCCAATCAGAGGCCTTGATGCCGGATGCAGTTTACGGTCAGACCCAGGACCACTGAACCAACGAGTATTTTGAATCGGTGCTAGATGCTTTCGTCCAACGCAAATAATACTTTGTCTGTCAAGAATACTAAGATTCTGCTGAAGCAACAATGTCAATTCTTATCTTCTAGAGAATTTTAATTGCTTTTGCAAAACTGATTGATATTTACAACAGGAAGGTTAAACGGTAATCACATTAAAATAATCCGTTGCGAGTTGAATTTATCATAATTTATTTTTTCATTTGTTTCAACATTGTTTTAGAGTTTTCTCGCTCGTTTTTGCCATTTCTCCGGATCTTACGTGTTAAAACTTTATTTTTGGAATACATGGTGTTTCAAAAATCTGTTATCTTCGAAGAAATCTTATAACATGAACTACAAAAGTAGCATAATTGAACTGGTACCATTAAAACAGTAGCTATATATATCTTGTCGATTTTCTGCACTATTGTAAGCACTGCAACCTTGAAAGTTCTGAATATCGTTTCTTATGTTTTTTTTTTATGAGTGTATCAAATTTGATTAAAATCGGACCACTCCTTCTATAACCCGATTTTTTCGATTATCGATTTTCGATATTTATCGGGCGTAACTTGACACAAAACCTAGCTAAGAACACTCTCAGACGCTTATAGTACAACTGTGTAAATTTTTAAGAAAATCGGTTCCGCCGTTTCGCAGTCTATAGGTAATGGACACACACACACAGACACACAAACATACACCCACAGAGACAAAGTTTCATTTATAAATAAATCTAGATAGATTTAGATTTATAGAACAAGAAAATTCATTTAGAGACGAAGCGACCTTTCACAACGGTAGCAAGGATAACAAGCTTAACACACACATGCAGAGAATTGAGAATCCTCGTATATCTCTTGAGCCTGTGCGATAATCTAAAGTAAGCGTGTTCTGTGCAACGTCAAAGGAAATTGTGCATAGATAATTTTTTAGAATAAGGAACAGTCAATGGTGAAGCGTACCTTGACGTGCTGTAAAACTTGTCGACAAAAAATGTGCATGAGTCCGAGTCTGCCTCTTCTTCTTCTTCTTCTTCTTCTACGTGCCCTGTCCCTTCAGGACGTAGGCGATCATTGTTCTCCACGTCTCTCTATTCATTGTGGCTCTTAGTATGTTTGCTCCTGTTACACCTGGCAACCTCCGTTCCGTCATCCACCTGATCAGGCCCTGCAAATATGTTATCCGCTGCCTTCCTCTATCTCTCTTTCCTTCTATCTGGCCAGTCAGTATCAGGTTCTCCAGACTCTCCTTCCTCATTGCGTGTCCCAGGAACTTCAGTTGTCACTTCCTGATGTTCAGTATTACTTTCCTTTTTGTTGCCATTATTTCCAACACCTCATCGTTGCTTGCATGCTCAGTCCCCGATATCCGCAGCATCCTTCTGTAGAACCACATTTCCGCCGCTTCCAATTTTGTCCTCATTTTCGATGATATTCACTGCCGTATTGAAGAACTAACATCACTTAGAAATCCAGCACTCTCTTCTTTGTTTCTACTTAAATTTTCCTGTGTGTTAGTACTTTACTCAGCTTCTGGAACGCGTCCTTTGCCATGCCAATTCGCCTTCGGATCTCTGTGTCGCACTTTCCATCTCCTGTTAGAACACTTCCTAGGTATTTAAATTTTTGTACTTGCTTGATTCTGGTATCTCCCACCTGTATTTGGCATTTTGGGTTGCACCTTTTTTCTGATGACCATGCATTCAGTTTTCTTAAAGTTTATTTGTAGTCCTTTTTTGTCACTCTCCACCGCTACCTTCTATATGAGGTCTTGTAGTTTCCTTTCCGTGTCCGCAATCAGCACTACTGGAGCTATAATGTTAGACATTATCTGAACCTCTCTCTTCTTAACCGATTGAAAGGTCATTCAGAACAGACGGATCGCCTGTTACTGCGACAGTTAGCATGTTTCTAGACCCAGACTTCTTCTGGATTTATGTAAAAGGCCTCATGTTCCTACCTCGTCTTTCCAGAGATGTAGACAACCTAAAGACGCGAATTACTGAAGCATTGGGAGCCATCTTCAATGTTATACTTGGTCCTGTTTGTTATGAAATGTATTATCGTTTAAATGTGTCGTGTAATCAGCGCTCATATTGAACACGTTCAAGAACGGGTATAGATATGAATAATTATTAGCTTTCAGAAAATATAAATTGTATTTGATATATTTAACAGCTATTAAGATAACAGTCAGCTTAGTACCATACGTGATACACGCCAGCGGGACCATGTCTCGAAAGAGACATGACCCACTGGGTATAATATAAATTTTTCCGCTGTATGTTGCCGTTACTTTCTGAGATAGACTGGTTGTTAGCCAATGCTTTAGAACCAAGTCTTTCCTGCTATTTGACCCATAGCTAGAGGAAAGTGATGGATTAATACTTTTCCCAAGGAAATTTGCGCGGTAAGTGATTGTAACGAATTGAACTGGAATTCGAACTTGGATCTCCAATTTCTCGTTCTGAGTAGATCAAAACGCACATATGATATACTGTGTCATAAAGTGAGAGTGAATTTTGAAACACATTGTATAAACAATTTGTCATTTTCAACATTAAAAAATAACCGCATTAAACATCCCTCATAAATACCTTTTCTGAAATGTTATCAGATGTGCGTTGTGGTGCAGTGGATGTCGACTCGGAACGACAAATCGGGTTGCCGAGTTCGAATTTCCGTTGAATTCGTTGCATTCACTTACGCACAAAAACATTTGGGAAAGGTATTAATCCGTCAGTTCTCTCCAGTTATGGGTTAAATAAAAAGACAAATTGGGTTCTATAGCCTTGGCTGGCAATGTGTCTACCGTAGAAAACAATGTCATCCTACTACGGGTTAATCTTCTGCCCAGTCAGTCATCAAACTTTCAAGACAGGATCGCCAAGTGCGTGTATCACGTATGGCACTTAACTGACTGAGTGAATATAATACTTCAAAACATGATTATTAGTTCTACTGGGCATAAAGTGGGGATTCACTTTCCTACTGTTATGAAATAATAAGCTGATCCCCCACTAATTACTACTTAATAATATAATACATCTCTTCGCCTTCTAGCTATGAGTCAAATAATAGGACACATTGCGCTCTATAGCCTTGGCTAACAACCAGTCTACTGCAGAAAACAATGAAATCCTACTGCGAGATAATCTTCTGCCTAGTCAGTCATGTCTCTTTCGAGACATGATCACCCAAAGTGATTATCACATATGGCATTTAACTGACTGAATTCGTCGTCAATGGCCATCTTTCTTTTTGAATCACATTAATTTCACCCCGAGCAAGGCGGTAATGCCGATAGTATCCAAGGTCTATAGGGAATGAAAGTGAGAAAAAAAAAAGAAAATAATTTTAAGGAAGATTGAAGAAAAGACAAAAGATGATTGTAATTCAAAAAGAAAGAATATTGACGATTGACGATGCATTGGGACATTAAAAAAGAAAATTAAAAAAAACACAAGGTAATTATTCAGGCGGAAAGTGTGAGAAAAAATACTTTTGCATTTAAAGATCCTGTTTCATTTATGTATTTCAACAGTAAAAAGTAAAACCTTCGTGCCAATCTAGTATCACACGTAAATTCATATAGTCAGGGCACGAGGGAAAAAGGCGTCAAAGCACTTAACATATATATATATATATATATATATATATATATATTAGGCCAACCAATTTAAAAAAAAAATTATATATTTCATACTATTTTTAGTGGATAATTCTAAATGAATATCGAATGGTTGTGTTTCTATTATTACTTTCCAAAATTTTACAAGGCAAGAAAACAAAGATAAACTTGTCTGAATCCCCCTAAATTTCCTTCATTCTTTCATTGATGAAACAGCAATATGGGTAATTATTAAATATTTATAAATTCACTTGATGCACATATTATTGTGCAATATTAACAAAAGACCCATTCTATTTTCATTTCCAATTATTCAGTCAGTCAGTTAAGTGCCACACGTGATACACGCTTTGGGCAATCATGTCTCGAAAGAGACATAACTGACTGAAGATTATTCCGCCGTAGGTTGCCATTCCTTTCTGCTGTAAACTCAAGGCAAGGATATAGAACACAATCTGTCTTATTTTTTAACCCACGGAAAAGACAGGTTAATACCTTTCCCAAATGTATTTGTGCGTAAGTGAATTCAAGGAATTCAACTGGAATTCGAACTGCGTTATATATATATATAACGGAAATTATCGAAAATTAACGAAACTGGTTATCGACAACCGACAATTTGAAATGATTTGTTTGAACATTATTTTTGATCGATACTCGTATTTAAGTAGATATTCTTTTTTATATTACGGAAATTAACGAAGATTAAAGAAAGTGGTTATAAACAACCGACAATTTGAAATGATTTGTTTGAACATTATTTTTTATCTGTACTCGTATTTAAGTAGATATTCTGTTTTATATTACGGAAATTAACGAAGATTAACGAAACTGGTTATAAACAACCGACACTTTCAAATGATTTGTTTGAACATTATTTTTGATCTGTACTCGTATTTAAGTAGATATTATGTTTTATATTACGGAAATTAACGAAGATTAGCGAAACTGGTTATAAACAACCGACAATTTGAAAAGATTTGTTTGAACATTATTTTTTCATCGATACTTGTATTTAAGTAGATAGTCTGTTTATAATCAAAGAGTATTATATAATTATTTCTACCGGCCTGATTATTTACGATAACTGTTTGTTACAAAAATGTGTCTCATTCGGCAGGATTCTAACCTGTGACCCCTATCTACATTATTTGGTGGCTTCCCCTTTGAGGATTGGTGTTGCATGTTCGAATCCTACTGAACGACACACATTTTTGTAACAAAAATTTATCGTAAATCATCAGGCCTGTATAAATTAATATATAATACACTTTGATTATAAACAGAATATCTAATGAAATACGAGTATCTCGATCAAAAATAATGTTCAAACAAATTACTTCAGAATATATATATATATATATATATATATATAACGTAGAATACTTTGTATATAAGTCAGGTAAATTCCGATAGAGACGAACTCAAAAGAAGTCAATGTTAAATTTATTTAATTGAACAGAGTATTATAATTTAGAAAAAAAATACATATTCTGCATTTTCATGGGTAATACGTATTTCGAGGCCGGAAAAAAGCTGTTCGTCAGACCCAAAAGATACAGCAGTTAATAATATTCAAAATAATAATTATTATTATGTATATTAATTTTTCCAGTTTTTCCAGCTGTGAAATACATATTTCCCATAAAATTGTAGAATATCTAAAAAAATGTCTAATGTATATATATATATATATATATATATAGGGTGGGGGAGAGAAAAAGAATGAGTGAGAATGAATGTGCATATGTATCTTGTGTAAGTGGGAGAGTGCAATGTTGCGTGATTTTTCACGTGCCTTGCAATTTTATGCGCAGAATGTATGAACCAAACCAAAGCCGTCAGCTTCTCCGTATCATGCCAAGTCGTAGTTTTCCTCCGCTTTTTTTTTTTTTTTTGCCGCTAATGTCAGGACATCACCGATTAGTCAGGCCAGCGATTGTTTGCTCGAAATACTGATTTAATAAAACAAATTTCTATCCGCTTTTTACACAGTTCGATTGTAATTCTCTTCACTTGTCCCATTTATTTGATTTACTTTATTTCATAATCATTTTCCACGAAGTGAGTTTATCTGCCAAATGACACACTGGTGTTTTTTTCTTTTCACAAGAAATAGTATTTCTCTTAAGAGGTCGTGGCACAAAACAACATCATCGCTTACTAAATTAATAATTAGACTTCTTTTTCTGTTTTCTCGTTTTTTAATATGCAACATCACATCTAGATCTATGATATTATAGCTCTCCACAACCATCTATAATTTTTATATTTCAGCAGAATTTCCTTTTTTTTCCTGCGTATTCATTTGTGCCATCCATATCTAGAAATTATTTAATCATGCCAATAGGTTTTTCTTTTCCCAATTGTATTCAGTATGTCCCGAGAGTATCAAATATTCCAAGTCTTCTTTCTTCAATAGGTATCTTATAATTTCAAATGTCTTTGTCATCCTGATTCTATGTCTTTTCTGTTTTAAGATTGGATAAGGGCTTACGGCTATATCAGGATGGAACACCCATTCTTGTACGCTCACCGAAGTTATGCAACGTTGAATGTGGTCAGTTTCTCGATGGTGACTCCTTGAGAATAACAAGTGCTGTAAGCTTTGCTCTAATTTTTTTTTATAAGCGTTTCATCCCGAGCAAGGCATGTCACTGCCACTACTGCGCAGGGGGCTACATAGAGTGGAGAAAGGATGATTAAATATAGGAAATGTCAGAGGGTGGGAGATAGGCGGGTAGGGATACCGAGAATGGTTAAATAAAGGAAATGTCAGAGGGTGGGTGATAGGCGGGTAAGGATACCGAGAATGAGGGTTGGGTAGATGAGACTGTTCTGAAAATAATTGGAAGTTAGTGTGATAGGAGGTGTCTATTGACCCTACATTTAAACATGTGGAGATTGTAGCTGTCTGGAAAGCAGACTTGTGGAAGGGAGTTCCACAGGCGGGAAGCGCGAGAAAAGAAGCTAATACTGGTGTAATAGATAAGAAATCTGAAATTTGATTCGGAGATGCGAGTTCTAAGTCTATTCGGGTTTGTTAAAGCCATATACGCTGACGACACCATAGTTTACTCTCGCTTCGATCAAAAATCTGCCGAGGCTGACAAAGCAAATCACGCTGCTGTGCTTGAGAAGGAACTTCAATCTATGGTGGATTGAGGTAAGAAATGTCTCATAAATTTTAATGCATGCTAAACGAAGCTGCTATCTAATAACCATCATAGACAATCACGCTTACCCCCACTTAGAATGGATCGAGCTAGTTTGCCTGAGAGTATAACACTACGCCTCCTTGGCCTAACACATTCAGCTGACCTCAAGTGGAATGACTATATTGACCAAAGCTAAGAAGATCGGTTCATTGTGCAGAGCCAGGAAGTTTTTCTCGTCTGAATCCATCCAGGACATATATAAATCTACCATCCGTCTGTGTATTGAATAATGCTGCCTCATCTGGTCGGGTGCCTCTGCTGATCACCTCGGCGTTCTTGACAAAATCCAAAGGAGAATGTGTAATGTGATCGATACCAACTTGGTAGCTGAACTGCAATCGCTATCTCACCGGCGTGACGTAGCTTCCTTGTGGCTCTTCTATAAATACTTTCACGGCTTCTGCTTCGATGAACTAAGATCTCTGGTGCCCTCTAGGTATGAATTTATACGACCTACTAAATTAGAAGCTAGGTCCCACCTTTTTACTGTGAAACCGATGAAATGCAATCGCAATTTCTACTTTAACAGCTTTTTTTATCGGACCTCCCGCCTGTGGAATTCGCTTCTATTTACTTGCTTCCCCGAAAGCTACGATATCTTGTAATTTAAATGTAAGGCCAATAGGCATCTGATATCTCACTAACTCGCACCTATATTCTCAATTTCTTTTTTCCATCTACTCCACCCCTATTCTGGGTATTCTCATCCGTCTATTACCCTCCTTCTGGCATTTCCTATAACTAACCCCTCTTTCTCATCATATTGCTCTACGTAACCCCCTACGCAACAGTGGCAGTAGAACGCCTTGATTGGGTCGAAATGATTCAAACTATACAAACTTACGGAAATTGAACCAACTGCATAAGTCTTATTATTTTGGTTTGTTTTAAGTAGGTAGCTCCACTTTTTCGGCAAAAATTTTCGATACCTAATTTTAAAATGAAAATTTTAAAATAAAAAATTATTCTTAAAGATTTCATTTTAAATTTAAATAAAAGCTTAATGATTAAATTTATTATTTCCATTAATTAAAAAATTCTGGAGTATTTCATATAGAAATTATTAAATTTGAATGTCACATTTAATTTCAATTTCTTAAAATTTTCTTAAAAGTGGCCATTTTCTTAAAATTAAAAAAATTGTAAACAAACACAAATCATCGATTTTTAAAAATATTTCAAAAGATTTCTGACCTTTTATTTTAGTAAAATTTGAAAATTGAAAGTTTAATTTATCTGATTTGAAACAAATATTACCTATTTATCGCATAAAAAAGTAATATACAACGAATTATTAACGATTGATCGTGTTTATCAGATCGAATGTTTGACGAAGTGTTAACAGACATAGTGTTGACAGCTGCTACGGATGACCAGAAATGACAAATGTTCATAGACATCTATAATTAACAAAAATTAAAAATAACATAAACAAGCCCAAAAATTAACACCTTGACTTGGAATACCAAATGCTGTAAGCGTTTAGTGACGGATGTGCGTTGTGGTGCAGTGGATATTGGCTCGGAAAGGAAAGAGAAGTCGGTGAGCCGAGTTCGAATTTCAGTTGAATACCTAGCATTCACTTAAGCACTGGTACTCTTAGGAAAGATATTAATCCGTCCCTTCCCTCCAGTTATGGGTTAAATAAAAAGGGTAGGACTTGGGGACCCTGCCCTTAAAAACAAATCCCAATGAATCTTGATACACGAAAAAGAAAAAAATATTACTAGACACAAAACTTATATAAAAACAACAATAAATTGTTGAAAGAAAAAGGTATTACCAGCAATAAATAAATAAAATTTAGTTGGCAAATAAATGACCCGCCGAGGTTGATATCCCATAAAAGCAAAAACACCAACCAAAATTAGCTCATTTGAAGTGGTCTGCAGTAATATGAATCTATTTTTGGGGTGTGTGATGACATTTTTTTTGGCTTTGAAAAATATTACGTCATCTTTAATTCCATCATATTTTTATCATAACCAAACACAGTTGCCTCGATTGTCTGCGATGGCTGTTACTCTCAGAAAGCTCTCAAAAATTCTAACGCTGCGCAAACACACTGACAAGCTTTTCAGAGAGTTTGCAGATATTGTTGGTGTCAGTCTTTCAAAATCTCAATCGTTTAGTCAAGATGCAGAAACAAAATGGATCCATTAGTTTAATGCGTAAAAGAAAATATGGTCGGAAGAGAAAAACAATGCCAAGAGACGACGTATACGTGATCGGATAAAAGGTGAAAGTCCTAGGTTGATATTATATGTTTTGTTTAAAATAATTTTCACAAGGGTGTGCAAATCAGCGGAGATACCCTTGGGTAATGTATGATTCTACCTCTTGTCTCCATTCCTATATTCATAAAAAAATTATAAAAAATTATAAAAATGTTCATTAAATTGTTTTCTAGGTTTATACATTTTAGATGCGTTCAGTTTTACCTCCCACATAAACAGTAAGACAATGGTTTATTCATATAACCAATGTTTTACAGTTATGTGGGACATATTTTTATTTTACTCTGTATAACACGCAAAATATTGATACTCCGTAAAAAAAAAAAAAATAGTCAACCATTTTTCTTAATACTTCCGCGTTGTTCACAATGTCCGACTATGCATTTCCCAGCATCATTTCATCAAACTACATCTATGCATCTCTAATATAAACTTATTTATAAATGGAACTTAGTCTCTGTGTGTGTCTCTGTGTGTGCGTGTCCGTTACATATAAACTCCGAAACGGCTGAACCGATTTACTTGAGAATTTATACAGTTGTACTATAAGCGTCTGCGAGTGTTCTTAGCTAGGTTTGGTGTCGAGGTACCCCCGATAAATATCGAAAATCGATAATCGAAAAAATCGGGTTATAGAAGGAGTGGTCCGATTTTAATCAAATTTGATACACTCATAGACAAAGACATTATAAGATATTCAGAACTTTCAAGCTTGCAGTTTTTGCAATAGTGCAGAAAATCGAACACGGAAAGGAAACTACAAGACCTCATATAGAAGGTAGCGGTGGAGAGTGACAAAAAAGGACTACAAATAAACTTTAAGAAAACTGAATGCATGGTCATCAGAAAAAGGTACAACCAAAAATGCCAAATACAGGTGGGAGATACAAGAATCCAGCGAGTACAAAAATTTAAATATCTAGGAAGTGTTCTAACAGGAGATGGGAAGTGCGACGCAGAGATCCGAAGTCGAATTGGCATAGCAAAGGACGCGTTCCAGAAGCTGAGTAAAGTACTAACACACAGGAAAATTTAAGTAGAAACAAAGAAGAGAGTGCTGGATTTCTAAGTGATGTTAGTTCTTCAATACGGCAGTGAATGCTGTACAATATCATCGAAAATGAGGACAAAATTGGAAGGGGCGGAAATGTGGTTCTACAGAAGGATGCTGCGGATATCGTTGACTGAGCATGCAAGCTCAGGTGTTGGAAAGAATGGCAACAAAAAGGAAATTAATACTGAACATCAGGAAGAGACAACTGAAGTTCTTGGGACACGCAATGAGGAAGGAGAGGCTGGAGAACCTGATACTGACTGGCCAGATAGAAGGAAAGATAGACAGAGGAAGGCAGCGGATAGCATATTTGCAGGGTCTGATCAGGTGGATGACGGAACGGAGGTTGCCAGGTGTAACAGGAGCAAACATACTAAGAGCCACAATGAATAGAGAGACGTGGAGAACAATGATCGCCTACGTCCTGAAGGGACAGGGCACGTAGAAGAAGAAGAAGAAGAAGAAGAAGAAGAAGAAGAAGAAGAGGCAGACTCGGACTCATGCACCTTTTTTGTCGACAAGTTTACAGCACGTCAAGGTACGCTCCACCATTGACTGTTCCTTATTCTAAAAAATTATCTATGCACAATTTCCTTTGACGTTGCACAGAACACGCTTACTTTAGAATATCGCACAGGCTCAAGAGATATACGAGGATTCTCAATTCTCTGCATGTGTGTGTTAAGCTTGTTATTCTTGCTACCGTTGTGAAAGGTTGCTTCGGCTCGAAATGAATTTTCTTGTTCTGTAAATCTAAATCTATCTAAATTTGTCTCTGTGGGTGTATGTTCGTGTGTCTGTGTGTGTGTGTGTCCATTACCTATAGACTGCGAAACGGCGGAACCGATTTTCTTAAAAATTTACACAGTTGTACTATAAGCGTCTGAGAGTGTTCTTAGCTAGGTTTTGTGTCAAGTTACCCCCGATAATTATCGAAAACCGGTAATCGAAAAAATCGGGTTTTAGAAGGAGTGGTCCGATTTTAATCAAATATGATACACTCATAGACAAAGACATTATAAGATATTCAGAACTTTCAAGCTGACAGTTTTTGCAATAGTGCAGAAAATCGATAATATATATATATATAAAAGGCAAGATGTTTGTGTGTGTGTCTCTTTATCTGTCTGTATGTCTGTATTTTTTCAGCCCTTTTATTTTAGTTTTTACTACGGGTTTGGCTCTAAGTAGGTATAATTGTAGTTCTTTGTCTCATCCATGATACCATTTACTCAGAGGACTCATTTAGCCTTCAAAATTCCGTTTACGACGAAAAAACTTATTTGATATCTATACCAGGAAATGAAAATTTGACTTACACCTAATCATTTTTCTTTCAGTCTAAGGTTTCGCTTTAACTGGAAACAACTATTGCTTTTTAGTCTTTCGTGCCAACGTCCAAAGAGTCTGAGCTCTAGGACCATAGATTAGTTTTAAAGCTTTCATTACACCCGAGCAACGCCTGGCTATACTGCTAGTTGTATATACTTTTGAGTCATGATATTTCTTTAGCTCTGTTACTGGCGTTAGTTTTTTCTCATTAAATTTTGTTTGCCAAAACAGATCATTATTCTAGATAAGATTCATGCAGAAAATGTTATAACCAAGCAGCATTCTTACACGTCATTTATAACTTTAATTATAACCTTGTTGAAGTGCTTTGGGATGCAGTGGATGTCTGCACGGACGAGAAAACGGGGAGCCGAGTTCAAGTTCCAGTTGAATTCGTTGCATTCACTTACGCGCAAAAACCTTGGGAAAAGATATTATTCCGTCGCTTCTCCATCTAGCGATGGGTTAAGTAGTAGAACAGATTATGTTCTATAGAATTGGTTGGCAAGTAGTCTACAGCAGATGGCAACTTAATGCAGAAAAATTATCTTCCCAGCCTGTTATGTCACTTTAGAGACATGATCGGCCAAGCGCGTATTATGTATGGCACTTAACTGAATGATAAGCAACATAAAAATATTAGATATACGTAATATGGAATAAACATTAGAGGTCAGATATTTCATAAGTCTGACCAAATGACTAAAATATAACATTTCTTTATCAGAATAAATAACAGATATAAATTTTTTTAAAATATTTTAGACCTTACTAACTAAAAGCCTATTCTGACAACTCGGTGTAAAGGTTTATATTCAAAATGACAATGAGGAATATGTCAGGATCAGAATTCCGTAATTAGATTCATAGTAGAAAGAAATACTGCAACTATAGCACCTATGGCCTGTCTTCATTAAGATAGCCTGGCAGAGGCACCCACTCCCTATGAAGAAGTTGTAATTCAGTGTTTCCTCTGAATTACCCTCCAAGACTATTGGACACTGTCTTGTTATTTACCTGAAAATTTCTTTTTTTAATCATATCACACCGGGCAAAGCTGTAAGGCCACTGGTGTGCAGGGGGCTACGTAAGAGAGAGAAGATTGGAAAAGAGAAAGTTGGAAACCACATCCTAAACAGGGAACAAGGAATGAGCCTCTTCACCTGTTCAATAGACGTGGGTGGAGTGTGAACCGGGCGATAGTTTAGTCTATCTACTCCAATTGAAAAAAAAATAAGGAAAAGTGAAAACATTGGAAAAGAGAAAGCCGAAAACCACATCCTAAACAGGGAACAAGGGATGAGTCTCTTCACCTGTTCAATAGACGTGTGTGGAGTGTGAACCGGGCGATAGTTCAGTCTATCTACTCCAATTGAAAAAAAATAAGGAAAAGTGAAAACATTGGAAAAGAGAAAGCCGGAAACCACATTCTAAAGAGGGAACAAGGGATGAGCCTCTACACCTGTTCAATAGACGTGGGTGGAGTGTGAACCGGGCGATAGTTCAGTCTATCTACTCCAATTGAAAAAAAATGTGAAAAGATTGGAAAAGAGAAAGCCGAAAACCACATCCTAAACAGGGAACAAGAATTAAGGAATATGTTGATAGTTTTCCTAGAATTTTTAGGAGTGAACGACTTGGTTTGAGTAGTCGTGGCTCTGGGAGGCACAGTCCTATGGTTGAAGGAACTTGGATGTGTTCCTCCTAGGAATATGTGAATGAGTGGCGCTATATCAAATTTAATTAGTTACCTCTTCGTAACCGGCGACCCGTGCTACAGTTGGTATGACATCTGCTCAATAACGCAACTATCTGGGTTTCAATTCCTGGTAGTGGATGCTCACTGCTGATGAGTCCCAAATATAGCACGAAACAGCTGACAGTGCTTTCTGCATTCTGTTGAGGTCTAATAAACAACTTGATGAATTATCTAATTATTTCAAAAATCCTCCTACACTTTCAGTCTATATATTGACTGAAATTGTAGGAGGATTTTTGAAATAATTAGATAATTCATCAAGTTGTTTATTTATTGTTTATATATATATATATATATATATATATATATATATATATATATATATTGTTTATTTATTGTTTATATATATCGACCTGAATATTCGAGATATCTTGTTTGGAAAATATACGTCCTCCCGTGGGATTTTACCCAGCGTCCCATATGAGAAACTATCAATTGACCCATAGTATCTTAGACTGCTCAACCAGGAAGGATTTGCAATTAGACTAATCTCGATTTGAGCCTTTAAAGACAAAATTACCTGATTTTTCAATATATTCATATCTCCGCTAGTTTCGCATCCTCATATAAACAAAGAAAATTTATTTTTCGAAATTTTAAGAAATTGATTAAATCCGATATATTAAATTATTTATTTAAAAATTATTTTTGATGTTTTAAAAAAGTAGAATAAATATATGTCAGAATTAATAGACATCGTGAATTTCGTAAAATTAATTTGTATTTTCTTTTATCGTTTATTTAGGTTAGTCGGAGATACGGAGGCGCATTGAGGAGTATTTGTTCTCGCCTGCTTTTATCTTTTTCTCCAGGTTCAACCAGGAGCGTCTCATACCGGTAGAGCACAATACGACCAGAGGGGATGAAGCTAGTGCTGCTCTTCCATACCCTTTCCACTCATACCGTCACTGCTGATGCAATACTGTCCCATTAGCGTTTAACATTTAATCTTTTGACAGGGCTACTCCCAAATATTTGAAGCTGTAAAGTTCCTCCCTTGGTTCCCTTTTCATGTTTACTCTGACACTGTTGTTCCTTATACTATCCACTGTTGTTTTTAAGTGTTATTCTATATGCGCCGATGGTCAGATTTTTTTTTCAATTTTGTTACCGGCCATAAGAGCAATATCATCAGCAAAACGAGAGTTACAGATGGAAATAACGGGGGTTGTGAGGCGACAGAAGTGATGTGATTCCTGCAAAATTATCTACAGGAACAGGTTGAAAGTGTCTGAAAAGCAAAGTTTAACACTGATAGTTGTCTTGAAGCAATTTTCCAGCTGGTTACTCAAGAAAACATTGCTCGTGACATGTCATGGAGGGCGTGGTTGGCATGTATGAGACTTTCTTCTATAAGGAAATATCTGAAGACATGCCAATGTCTTTGTACGTTCAAATTATTTTTTGAAATCAATAAAACTGTAGAACAGATCTCTATGGTTTTACAGATGTTTCTGGATGAGGACCACTATGACTCTACCTCTAAAGCCTACCTGATTTTTTTTTAATCATCTCACCCCAAGCAAGGCATTCCACTGCCACTATTGCGCATGGGGCTACATAGGGGAAGGTAAAGAGAAGGAGTGGTTAGACATAGGGAATGTCAGGAGGAAGGTGACAGATGAGTAAGGATACCAAGGATGAGGGTTGGGCAGATGGGAAGAGTGTTTGATAGAATGGGAGCAGGTTAGTGTGTTAGGAGGTGTCTATTGACATTACATTTAAACTCCTGGAGATTGTAGCCGTCGAGGAAGCAATCGTTTGGAAGAGAATTCCACAGTCGGGAAGTGCGAGGAAAGAAACTGTTGGAGTAGAAGTTACGGCTGCATTTTATCGGTTTCACTGTAAAAGGGTGGGATCTAGCTGCCAATCTAGTATCTCGTTCAAATACGTATTTAGGGAGCACAAGTGATCTAAGTTCATCGGAGCAGAAGCCGTGGAAGTATTTATAGAAGAATGATCTTTTGACAGTAGTTATTCAACCTTTGATGTTTGAGTTTGAGTTTTGTTTAACGGCATATCAACACCTCTGTGGGTTATTTTATGCCAAAAAGGTAGGATTTTTAGGTATTTTCTTTTAAATATTCAGTTATATTAAGAAGGTTGATTTAGTCAGATTTTGTTGAAAAAATTTATTTTTATCATTTTAGAAACTGAAAATGTCTTCCAGTTTTGTATTCAAAAATGTATTGCTGGTAATAATTTTTTTCCTTTGAAAAGTTATCATGGCGATAATTTTTTTCTTTCGAAAATGTGTTATGGTGATAAATTTTTCACTTAATACTATATTGTTGATAAAATTCTCACTTCAAAAATGTATATTTTTTTTTATAAAAGTCTATTTTTATGTAAATATTTCTATAAACGTCTTTATACTTTTATAGTGTTTCGGCCCTATTTGGGGGTTAATTATTTGCCCATAACTGGGAACCCAACAGATGCTCCCACTCCGGATCAGAGTAGACCAGGGAACAACAGCAAACAAAGGTGGTTCCATGCTCCTCACAACTTCCCAATCAGAGGCCTTGCTGCCGGATGCACTTTACCGTCATACCCAGGACCGCTTTGAATGTAATATGTTTAGTAATGTTTTAACAAAGGGTGAAAAATGAAACACTAAAATTCCAACAGATCTTGAAAGGTGTTGTGGATCCCGGGAATGGGAACTGCACAAAATAAAGGAACAACAAATAGAATTTGAGATAGCAAAATAAGTATATTAAACGTAAAGAATACAAAGTGGAACGCAGGTTAGCAATCCAGGAATACAGTTAGTAAGGCGGATATATGCAATGTCTCTGAAGTGAAGCCTTAATAGAATTAATATGTTCATGCCGGAAGCTGTATAATAATATTCTGACTGAGTGGCACTCATAGCTACTATGAATTACGGACACTGGATCTCTCGATGCCTCAACGTTATCTGATGTCTTGCTTCTATGTAGGAGTATATATATACTCTAGACGAGTCTATTATCCTGGAAAAAGTGGAGACACCACATCAAAAAGAAAAGTGGTATTTCAAAATCTAAGCAAATTACTGAGAAATAGAAAAAGTCGTTAGAAAGAAGAGCTGCGTTTCTATGTGATATTTATCCTCTTGAATACTTGAAGATTTCGCCATAGATTTGGAAAAAATATTGTTTAGCATGTTTCTTTTGTGCATTCTTGTTTAGAGAACCACACAATATAATAATAACACTAACAAAGATATGAGAAGAAAAAAGGTAAGTATATTGAACAAAAGATATACAACTTTACACGGTTAGTAGATTAAGAAATATTTGTTAGTTGAAGTGAAATATATTCAAAATCCGGGAAATAAGTCTATATTCGTGCTGACCAACGAGCGACGGTTCAACTGCTCTGACAAACAACAACTCTAACAATACAACCCGTTCTGAGTAGGAAAGATTATTTGTATATCATGGAAGAGCCCTAAACTCTGTGAAAAGGGTGACTTTCCAACAGTTTTTGTCACGATTAGGGATTTTTTAGTGGGGTTTATTACTAATATCAATTTTGTTTAAATTTTGTATATATTATCATTCATTGTAAAAAAAATCATTTGGGTTATAAATTTTAAATGTTATTCCCCCCAGACAATTGGTACACATGGGTTTAGTTAGATTTTCACAGTATATTGAGGCATTATCGTGTTTGTAGCAAGTACGTAACTACGTGTGATGCAAGGGATATTTTGCTGCAAGGGATATTGTAATGTCTGCTTGGGTCAGTGAGTGTGGCTAGCTAAGTTAATGTAAGATAGAAGAAGACAAGCCATTCCCCATCTCCCTTTAACCTTGTTGCGCATTTTTTGTATCACCAAAAATAAATAAGATACTGCGAATTCCATAGACAGAGATAGTAAGCAGACTTAACGAAAATGACAGCAACATAAACTGAACACTTACACATCAGAAGCTGAAAATCTTAGAATACATAATGAGGAACGAGGTCTTAGAAAGCTTAAACCTTAAAATTAAAAAAAACAAGTGAAATATGGAATTGATGGTTGAACGGTAAGCTGTAAATCTTATCAGAGGGAGAAATAATATCATGGGATGCAATAGAAAAGAAGCTGTGAAGAGCTATGGTTGCTTAGGTTCTGAAAGAACGTAACACGCACAAGAGGAATTATATGAACACAGTGATAGAAAATACAGAGAAAAAATATTGATTTAAATGTTTATAATGCATCATATTGGCAAAGATGAGTCAATAATATAAAAAAAACAGTAAAATCGCAAACATTTTATTTGTCTGCGCAAATCCCGTTGAGGATACCAACAAACCAGCAGTAAACTCACAAAGTTCCAGCCTAATTTTTTTGACATTTACTGCAATGTAAACATAATTTCTATTATATATATACTAGCAGTATAGCCCGTCGTTGCTCGGGTGTAATGAAAGCTTTAAAACTAATCGATGGTCCTCATCGGACGTTGGCACGAAAGACGAAAGTAAAAAGCAATAGCTGTTTCCAGTTACAGCAAAACCGTAGACTGAAAGAAAAATGAATGGATGTAAGTCAAATTTTGAAGTTTGATGAGAATCGGATAAAAATTGTGGATTTGTATAAAGCACATACAGACAGATAAACAGACACACACAAACATCTTGCCTTTTATATATATATATATATATATTATCGATTTTCTGCACTATTGTAAGAACTGCAACCTTGAAACTTCTAAATATCGTTTCTTATGTCTTTGTATATGAGTCTATCAAATTTTATTAAAATCGAACCACTCCTTTTATAACCCGATTTTTTCGATTATCGATTTTTGATATGTATTGGGGGGTACCTCGACAAAAACTAGCTTAGAACGCTCGCAGACGCTTATAGTTCAACTGTGTAAATTTTTAAGAAAATCGGTTCAGTCGTTTCGGAGTCTATAAGCAACGGACACGCACACACAGTCACACACACACATACACACACACAAAGTTCCATTTATAAATAAATTTAGATTAAAGAAATGAAGTGTGTAGCTTAATGATACACTTTATAAAATGGTATTAAAAAGGCAAGTAACCGGTTTCGCTCTCACTCGTCAGGTCTCTACGGGAGATTTAAATTGGAATTAAAATAAAGTCTGTCATAGAAAATGAGGGAAAAATTATTAATGCAAGGAGCTAGAGGCTAATAATATCAAGCCCCAACAATTCACGCTGTTTGCACAGTGAAGGTTTGCGTGACCCGATATATAAAGCCTCTAGCACCTTAAGATGGAATAAAGAGTGATATCGGGACACAACAGTGAACCAACTTTCACTAGAATTAGCTGCACACTTTTTATTCTTTACAAGGTGCTCGCAAATGGCGGAACCGTAAGTATTTGGAACGAGTCCGCTTCGAGGCAACGTGTGGTTTCTTATTTTGGTGTGGACATGTTACTTTATTCTCATGTCAAGACGCTGAGTTGTTCTTCCTATGTAGTCAGCTCCACAAATACAATTATATTTATAAGTTATAAAATTAATTTGGCGTGGAGGAAGAAAATCCTTGCGTGCAGAACAGAACATAACATATATATGGTTAGCAAGCTTGTCTCGCTAGAATCATTACAACTGAGTAGTGAGTTCGATCCTCACTGAATGTCCCTTACTTTCATCCTTATGTCATATCTAACCTACGCTATAAAAATCACCATGATTAGGGATGTCTCTGTAGACATTGAACGTGGTCAGTTTGTTTGACGTACGTCTTATTTAGGCTCTTCATTATTCGGCACTTCCAGAAGTGCCGAGAATCAAGAGCTTAAATTGTAATGATAACGAAGATGAGAATATTCATCATATTGTAATTAATGATAATCTCTCATTGTAGAAATTCCGGCAGACAATTTTATTGAATTTATTTTATCTAATTCGATAAAGGATGTGCAGTGGATATCGGCTCGGAACGAGAAATCGGGGAGCCGATTTCGAATTCTAGTTGAATCCATTGCATTCACTTACGCGCAAATACTCTTGAAAAAGGTATTAATCCGTCTCTTCCTTCCAGTTATGGGTTAACTAACAGGACAGATTGGGTTCTATAGCCTTGGTCGCAACCAGTCTACCGCAGAAAGCAATGGCAACCTACTGCGGGATAATCTTCTGCCCAGTCAGTCATGTCTCTTTCGAAACATGATCGCCCAAGCGTGTTTCACGTATGGCACTTAACTGACTGACTGAATTCGATAAAATCGTCCATGCTTTGCATATTGCTGCCCTGGAAACGGATGCTTTGCATCCGACCACGCTAGCATGTGGTCGTGTGTCGGAACCTAGTCGATCTGGCTTAACAGCACTAATTCTCCCGGTGACACCATATCAGTAGGTGTTTTGCTATATATTTTTATATTTATAGATTCTTAATAATAAAAAAAATTAAAAAATAAGTATTTGTAATATTATCCATTTTGATCTGGAATTTACTCTACTGGGTGTGAAATTTAAAAAAAGAGTCCCATGTAGTATGTTCATTTGGGCTGGGATTTGATACCAAAAAACTATTACAGAAATCGATTTTATTTTACTTGAACTTTTTCAGTGCATGTTTCCGTGTAAATTCTGAAATATTTCACATTACGAGAGTGGAAATAGTTCTAAGAAATCAGGGAAATATTTAATTATATATTACATGAATATAAAAGTTTTCCGTTTTGATATTATTCTGGAATATACTCGTCTTCCTGTAAGCACACGGATTTTCTAAGCTTCATGTGGACTTACTTTTGAGCAGAATTTTGTGTAAGAAAATTATCCCTTTTCAAATTGAATATCTTCATCATAGACTCGCATGCACCTCAATCTCTCCAAGAGATAGCAATCAGAAGAAATTTAAGGTCAGTTCATAAGTGCGGTGTCCTTGGGAGTTAATATTAATTCCTAGCTGACCACGAGTTCTGAATGATTCCGTTATATTGCTGGAAAAAATAAAATAATTCCCAAAATCCCATCAAAGATTTGAACAAATAGCAAATGCATTCTTTTCTAACATGTTTATATAATACGGATTCATTTGAATGTTGGTTATGTACTTATTTATTTATTTCTTTTCCATTTTAAATAAATAGCTTTTCGGAAGAATATTTGAATAATCCAAAATCTATACAAAAAGCAAACGACCTGTATACGAATAGAAACTGCCTTCTGCAGATATCAGTCAGTTAAGTAACATGCGTGATAATTTTTCAGGCGATCATGTCTCGAAAGTGACATGACTGACTGGGCAGAATATCTTCCTGTGATATGTTGCCTTTACTTTCAGCGGGAAATTTTTTGCCAACCAAAACTTTAGAACCAAATCTTTCCTGCTATTTCACCCAAAGCTAGGGCAGAAGATACGGGTAAATACATTGTACAAGGTATTTGCGCGTGAGTGAATACAATTAATTTAACTAGAATTCGAACTTGACTCTCAGATTTCTCATTTCGTGTTGACAATCACTGCACCAAACGCACATCCGCAGATATACAAAATAGAATGGATTGTAAGACAAGCACGTGTCGTCTCACTGGACATAATCTATATAGTGAGGCGATTCTGAGATAATTAAAAAAAAATTTTTTTTTATAAGCGTTTCACCTCGGGCAAGGCATGTCACTGTCACTACTGCGCAGGGGGCTACGTAGAGTGGAGAAAGGATGATTAAATATAGGAAATGTCAGAGGGTGGGTGATAGGCGGGTAAGGATACTGAGAATGAGGGTTGGGTAGATGAGAGTGTTCTGAGAATAGTTGGGAGTTAGTGTGATAGGAGGTGTCTATTGACCCTACATTTAAACACCTGGAGATTGTAACTGTCGGGAAAGCAGACTTGTGGAAGGGAGTTCCACAGGCGGGAAGCGCGAGAAAAGAAGCTGTTGGAGTAGAATTTACGGTTACATGTTATTTGTTTAACTGTAAAAGGGTGGGACCTAGTTGCTAATCTAGTATCTCGTGTAAATTCCTGCTTAGGCGGTTCCAGTGATCTAAGCTCATCGGAGCAGAAGCCATGAAAGTACTTGTAGAAGAAGCACAGGGAAGCCACATCAGGCCGGTGAGAGAGCGGCTGCAGCCGGTCTGCCAAGTCAGTATCAACCACGTTACAGATCCTCCTTTGTATTCTGTCAAGAAGCCCAAGGAGAGCAGCAGGGGCACCCGACCAGATATGGCAGCAATATTCAATACACGGGCGGATGGTAGATTTGTATATGTGCAGAATAGATTCAGGTGGGAAAAATTTCCGGGCCCTGCACAGGGAGCCGACTTTCATAGCAGCAGATTTGGCAGTGAATTCAATATAGTCATTCCATTTGAGGTCCGCCGAGAGTGTAAGGCCAAGGAGGCGTAGTATTTTACTCTCTGGGAAGCTAGCCTGTCCCATGCTAATGGGAGGTAGATGCGATTGTCTATGGTGGTTAGTTGATAACAGATTTGTTTTAGAGGCATTGAAATTTACCAACCATTTCCTACCCCAGGCCACTACGGATTGGAGGTCCCTTTCAAGTACGACAGCGAGGTTCACTTTGTCGTCCAGACCTGGTTTCTGATCGATGCGAGAGTAGATTGTTGTGTCGTCGGCATACATGCCAACTTGGGATCTAATGGTGTCGGGGAGATCATTAATGTAAATCAGAAAGAGCGTGGGACCTAGGATGGAACCTTGTGGGAGGCCCGCGTTCGTATGGTAGTTTTGGGAGGCATGCCCATTTAATACCACCTTCAATGTGCGGTTAGAGAGGAAAGACTGGATGAGGTCAAACAGATGTCCAGTTATCCCTAGCTCCGCAGTTTGCACAAGAGGCCAGCATGCCAGACCCTGTCGAATGCTTTGGAGATATCCAAGGCAACGGTTCGAGCTTCACCATTCTTGTCGAGTGCCTGGTATATGTACTCGGTAATGGTCGTTAGCATATCAGCAGTAGACCTGGTGAAGCGAAACCCGTACTGTTTGTCAGAGAGAAGCCCGTTGGCCATAAGATGCTGAATCACCTCGGCGTTGATAATGGCTTCGAAAACTTTGCCAAAGATTGGAAGGAGACTAATAGGATGGTAATTGGCGGGGTCTGAGGGTTCGCCAGAATTCTTAAATTTAGGAACTACGCAGGAGGACTTCCAACAGGCAGGAAAGCAGAAAGCTGATAGGCAGAGGTTATAGAGTTTAGAGAGGACAGAGGAGAGTTCTGGGGCACATTTAGAAGCCCTAGCAGTATTCCTTATTTTCGGTCGCAATTCTAAAAGCATAAGACGTATGTATATGACAGGTTTCATAGCAGACACAAAAAGGAACATAGAATAATCACTACAGAAGGCAATGAGGGTTTGGTGATACCCCCGAGCATAGCGAGGGACCGGATGTTTGCACACTCACAACCAAAAATGACAAAAAGTCGTCGGTGCACAGCTGGATTCGCGCAGATGTTCCGGCTGAAAAATAAAAATTAATTAAATATTAAATTTCCAGTTCGCGAACCAACGCGAATTTTATTTATCGGCCAATGGGAAGCCCAGAATCAAATACGGATATGAATTCCCAAATGATCTGCTGCAATCCAAAAAGAATATATAAAAAGCCGATATAGAAAACATTGCCAGGCAGACGCAGACAGACCGACGCAGGCCGATACACACGGACTGACTCGAGAAAGAGGAGTGTAATCAGCATCCCCTTAACCTAAGTCAAGCGGCTTACTATCCTAGCCTCCCTTCCCTCACCTCTTATCTTTTTCTGTCTCAAAACTACTTACAGATCTAACGAGGAAATACATCAAAGACATTCCTGACTTATAGCGCTCCCACATTACTAAGCATTAATTCTCTTTTCAATATTTTATTGCCATGAACATTTTAACGTCCGTTGGACCTATGCTCCAAGTATTACTTTAATTGTAAAAACCTTTATTGATATGTGTATAAAAAATGTTAATTTTCAACTCAATTTGCTTTTCTTGATTTATAATCATTTCATGACATATAGTGGGCTATTTACAACAAGGCCAAATTCCGTTAATCTTCAACAATATGTTACTACCCTTCACTAGAACGGACTCTCCACTATAAACTGCAAAAGAATGGTTAACCCGCTATAAGGGAAAGCAAGAAGGAAAGATAAATATGAGTACTGACTGTTTTGTAATGTCTGTACACCTATATAACAGTAAATACTGGACAATCTCCTCACAGATTAAGAATAGAGTCGAGGCAGGAGAAATGATTCTACAGTAGGTGACTGAAAAGACAATGGATCGAATATATGAGCAACAATGAAGTTTTAAAAAAGGTTGAAGCAAACACTTATACCTCATATCGAAAATGTACGGTTAAAATGTATTGGGCATATAATGAAGAAACAGGACTAGAAAATTGTGATAGTCACAGAAAATGTTAAAATCAACAGAGGCAAGAGGAAAACAAAGAAAAACCCACCAAATTAGGTTGAATAAATGAATCACAGAATATAGGAATGATAACAAAATTACAAGAATAAACTGATTCGCCGACAAACTAAGGTTAAAAAAGGCATTTCTTTTCCCGAAGATCTTATCAATAATGTTGCTACTAGTCAGGGTTATTTAATTTAAATTCTTGTCAGAAAAAAACTATATTCTTCTAGTGCTCCAGGTTAACATTATCCCTAAATCATTAGATAATTTTTTCTCTTATATCACTAAAATCAGAAGTTGTATTCTGATGTAAAAATGCAAGGTATCCTTGTTCATTGAGAGCTTACCATATTATCCTTGCAGTAATAATAAGATCACGTTTTTTTCGGGAAGTACGAAAAGAACAAATCACTTTTTGATGTGTTGAAGACCACATAACCGCACTGCAGTAGTCAGTAGGGGCGGCCTTCTTGGAATTTTCTGCAAAGAATTGCTGCTAGATTTCACCAGTGTTAGTACAACAGCGTTAATTCCCTTTTTCCTTCTGTAATGTTCCAAAGTACTTGTCTTTGTCTTTTTCTATGGCCCCTTTAAACAAAGCAATATAATACAGTATGCGTGTCGCATGCCGTGTTCAAAAGACAACTGACAACTTTTAAAAAAGCTTTAATCAAAGTTATTTTAACAAAAACTTCTAGAAAGTTCTCGAGAAGTTTAGAAAGTAGATTATAGAATCTGTCTTATTCTTTATTCCACTCTTGCTATATAAGATTTGAGGAAACTAACGTATTGGGGAGTATTGTGCATCCTATTTATAACATATAACAAAGCGAATGTAACACACACACACACACACACACACACACACACACACACATATATATATATATATATATATATATATATATATATATATATATGAAATCCACTCTTGTATCAATATATTAATGGATCTTGCACCAGGTATTTAGAATTGCATTTACTGCTTCAGTAAATACATGTCTCTCTTCTACATCCTCAGATTTTACAGATCAAGCCAAAAAAAACGCTACTGCTGCAATATCTAGACAGGAACTGATCAGTCTTCTTTCTCTTTGTAGTTTTGTGGGTGATGACTTATTTTCTAGATTACAACCTTATTTCTACAGACGAAAAGTTGCAAACTTTTCTCTACTTTATTGATATTTCCATGGAAAGTGTTCTAACAAAGTTTATGCCTTAGTCCTACTAGTTCTAAAACTTCCAGCCCACATTCGACATGACATATACACTACCGGCCATTATTATTAGGAAAATCCTAGTTTTTTTAAAGAAATTATGTATTTTATACTATTTTTAGTATTTATTAACAAATGAAAATAAAATGGTTCTTTTGTTATTACTACTTTTCAAAATTTTACAAGGTAAAGAAGCAAAGATGAACTCGTCCGAATCACCTTAAATGTTCTTCATTCGTTCAGTGATAAAACTGCAATATAGATAAATATCAAATATTTATAAATTCATTAGATGCACATGTTATTGTACAATATTAACAAAAGAACCATTCTATTTTCATTTACAATTATTCACTTGGCAATAAATACTAAAAGATAATATGAAATACATCATTTTTTAAAACACTGGTGTTTGGCTAAATAATTATGACCGGGAGTGTATATATAGATATATGTAGCAAATCTACAGGGTGCGTTGGCTAAATTGTCGCTATTTGTCTTGTAACATTTTGCAAAGTAATAATAACAAAAGAACTATTCTATTTTCATTTGCAATTATTCACTTGGCAATAAATACTAAAAAATAGTATGAAATACATAATTTTTTTTAAACACTGAGGTGGCCTAATAATTCTGGCCGGTATTGCATATTTTAGCGACTCCCCCCCTTATTCTCTTCATATGCTATTGGTGAGATGTAAATTCTACTGAAAAATGTTCACCCCACGAAATGTTACGTTGTGAAACTGCATGCCAAGATGCTTCCCCGATGACTACAATTTAAACCTGTTGTCTAGAGATAATCGTTATCTTCCATATATATCATCATAAACTGAACTCCTTATTTAATAAGCGACGAACTCAAGTGGCTGGTGGGTGTTGTACAGGGTGAGTGTTATTGTCAAATATGTAACTCTTTTAAGATTATTATGTCACTGTGAACAAGATTAATATATAAAAGGAGACGATTGCGTGCCTACTGAAACAGGAAGTATTTACTATAGTTCACCTATTAAAAATTCTAATAACCATTTGAGGAAAAAGTTTAATGAAAAGGATGTGTGATGTGAATGTCAGAGTAGGAACTGCAGATCATAATGTATGAAGTATATATAAAGATTGTTTGTTTGTTTCAAGGTTTAACGACCTATCAATCCTTATGGGATCATTTTAAGGTCATAACCAATGATTTTTGGGTAAGGTTATTTTATAACATTTTTCTTTTCGAGTATCAAGATTCATTGGGATTTTTTTTAAGAGCAGGATCCTCAAGTATTACCCTTGTTATTTAACCCATAACTGGAGGGAAGGGACGGATTAATACCTTTCCCAACGGTACCAGTGGTTAAGTTAATGCAGTGTATTCAACTGGAATTCGAACTTGGCTCACCGATTTCTCTTTCCGAGCCGATATTCACTGCACTACAACGTACATCCGTCACTATAGGCTTACAGCACCTGGTATTCCCAAGCGGTCACCCATCTAAGTACTGACTAGGTTCAACGTTACTTAACTTCGGTGATCGAGCAAGAACCGGTGTATTCAACGTGATATGGCCGTAAGCCAATAAACGCTTACAGCACCTGGTATTCCCAAGCGGTTACCCATCTAAGTACTGACCAGGCTCAACGTTGCTTAACTTCGGTGATCGAGCGAGAACAGGTGTATCCAACGTGATATGGCCGTAAGCCAATAAACGCTTACAGCACCTGGTATTCCCAAGCGGTTACCCATCTAAGTACTGACCAGGCTCAACGTTGCTTAACTTCGGTGATCGAGCGAGAACAAGTGTATCCAAAGTGATATGGCCGTAAGCCAATAAACGCTTACAGCACCTGGTATTCCCAAGCGGTTACCCATCTAAGTACGGACCGGGCTCAACGTTGCTTAACTTCGGTGATCGAGCGAGAACAAGTGTATCCAAAGTGATATGGCCGTAAGCCAATAAACGCTTACAGCACCTGGTATTCCCAAGCGGTTACCCATCTAAGTACGGACCGGGCTCAACGTTGCTTAACTTCGGTGATCGAGCGAGAGCCGGTGTATTCAACGTGATATGGCCGTAAGCCCATATAAAGATTGAACCTTTATTTTAAGAGCTAATGTGTTTAGTCTTCGTTTAATTATTTAAGAGGTTTTGTAAGTGGAATATTCGACTTACTAAAGAAATGCGTTCAAAATAAGGTTGATTCAACTTCATGGTTGTAAACAAGTAGGTCATAATTGAGAGTAATATTTGTCGTTTCCCTACAAGTAAATATTTGGCATCCATTCACCGAGTAACCAGTACTTCTTTCGATTTAAATTTTATTAAATCTTTCTATTCAAACAATATTTCATGGAAACGGGTTTCTCAATTTACGTAGTTGTTATCGCTTTTTTAATTATTGGCAGGAGTTTCTTTCCTCACCTTTTATTCAAAGTACTGTAGAAAGTTAATATTTTGATTATGTTATTATTTTTCGATTTGGTGATACATGTGTAATGCATATTAGTTGTTTCTGCGGCTAAGCTACAAAACTCTTCTAAGCCTTCCAAGCATATAGATGAATACAATATAGAAACCAGTAATATGGAGTGGCAGAGAAAATCATTAGTGTAAAAAATTGTAATATGACTTCTGGTAAAATATACTAGAGAAAGCCATCAATCTCGAAAATTGCAATATGAACTCTGATAAAAATTACTAGAGAAAACCATCAACCTCAAAAATTGCAATATGAATTCTTGTAAAAAATGCTAGAGAAAACCATCAACCTCAAAAACTGCAATATGAACTCTGGAAAAACTACTAAAGAAAACCATCAACCTCAAAAATTGCAATATGAATTCTGGTAAAAATTACTAGAGAAAACCATTCAACTTCATATATAGTCATCTTAACTCTAGTAAAAATTACTAGCGAAAATCTTTAACATAAAAAGATCAAAAATTGCAATATAAACTCTGGTAAAAAGATTACTGAAATATTATGTTTATAAATCCCATAAATTCAATCACTGTTGTCCTAAAAAATACAGGCGTTGGTTAGTTCCAATGACTTGACCCAAAGGATTGTGATTTCAATACCAAGCTACAGCAGTGGTGAGCAAGTAACTTCGAGAGTGACTACCAGAAGCGACATCGCACAAGAAATGAGCAAGATATACCCCAGGGTTTGGGTCAAAATTCCTAGCACCTGAAGAAGGCCGGAGCGTACGTGAAACGGCAGAGGACAAGAGTCCGAATAATGTAAATAGTGTTGCTGTTAATAGTCTTCATGTTGTTGTTAGTTCTCATATGATTACTGTTATTTCCTACAATTATTTGTTTGGGAAAATTTTCTAAGAGGGGTGATCATTTTAGAGGGGTGATCATTTTAGAGGGGTGATCATTGTAGAGGGGTGATCATTGTAGAGGCTCTCAGGCGTCGCGCGTTGATTTTTGGAAACGGCTGAACACAGCTGGCCGTTTACCTATTTCTGAACGTGTTTGGTGCCATGCACGACATCTCTATAAAAGTCTCAATTTGACTCGAGTTTTCATGTTGTTTTATTTTTTAGCTATTTAGAGAGTGGGGCGAAACTACGTTAGCCACTGAGATGTCAATCTATTTTCCTTATATACTTAATTTGTTATAACTGATCTATACGACGAGATATATAAAGTGTTTAATATTTCCCAATTCCATATCTTGATGGTATTAAATAATGCAGCTTAAAATTTTGTCATGGAAAAAGCGATACAGTAACGATAGAGTAGCGAGATTTGTAATAATTATTTCATTCCAAGTAAGGCAGGACTACCACTGGTGCGAAAGGGGTTACAGTGAGAGTGTCAGAAAAAAAACACTACAAGGGAAGTTGAAAAAGATGAGAGAGGGATAGTAATCAAATAGATAAAAGATGACAACTGACGTTACATTTAAACTTTAGAAGATTATTGCTATCAAGGAAGAAAGTTAATGGAAGTACGAGAAAAGAAACTGTTAGAATAGAAGAGTTGGTTACCTTTAACTATTTCAACGGTACAAGTGTGTGACTACAATGCCGATCTAGTAGCAAATAAATAAACATAGTCGTGGTACCAGGAAAAATATTTGTCAGAGCAGTTTCAATGAAAATATTTGTAGAAAAGACAGAGAGAAGCCACATCAGTGACTGTAGGCAGGCTGCTAAGTCAAGATCAGTTCTATTGCAGATCTTCTTTGAGATTTTGTTTAAAATCTCAAGATGAATAGCAGGGAACACCCGACCAGATACGGCAACATTATTCAAATGAGCAGATGATTGGTAGATTTTAAAAATCTGCAAAATAGATCTTGACGAACCCGATACAGTGAACAATCTTTCTTAGCAATAAATGCAGCTATGGATTCAATTGGTCATTTAATTATCGTTATTTGAGAGTGGGAGCCCAAAGAATTGCAGTGGGTTGCTTTCTATGAGATTAGAGTCATCCATTCAATGAAAATATTTGTATAAAAACAGATACTTATTTTTCTATTTCAAAATCTGTTTGTGGTTCCTTTATTTTGTGCGGCTCCCATTTCCGAGATCCATAACAATAATTATTATCTGGTCATTATCAGGTGTACATTCATTGGCTAAGATCGATGATCTGTTGATTGTTTTGAAATATCATGTGATATTAGTTATTGTTCGTTCCTGCGAGATTGGTGAGTCATTACCAGATCCATGACTAGATCGCATGGTTACTAGCTCATAGTAACACATGTATAAACAACTAACCCTCTTGTGTCCATGAGTGCAATGTTTGGATCTGATAATGACGCACCAATCCAGCAGCAACGAAAAATAACTGATATCACAGGATATATCACATTTTAGTTATCAATCAGCCAATCAATGGACACCTGATGATGACTAGAAGGTCAATCAGTTAAATGCCATACGTGATAGACGCTCGAAAGAGACATGACTGACTGGGCAGAAGATTATCCCGCAGTAGGTTGCAATTGCTTTCTGCGGTAGACTGGTTGCCGACCAAGGCTACAGAACCCAATCTGTCTTATTATTTTACCCATAACTGGAGGAAGAGAGGATTAATACCTTTCCCAAGGGTATTTGTGCGTAAGTGAATGCAATGAATGCGACTGGAATTCGAACTCGGCTTCCACATTTCTCGTTCCAAATCGATGTCCACTGCACCACAACGCACATCCTGACATGGTCGAAACGTTGTGTTTTTAATAACATCTTTATCAACCAAGATGAGAACAATATTTTGAAATAATACCAAGGTATTGATAATTACTCATCTCGGAAATAAATACTGAAATGAACCAAGATGAGAACAATATTTTGAAATAATACCAAGGTATTGATAATTTCTCATCTCGGAAATAAATACTGAAATGAACTGAAGAAAATGTAGCATTGGTTGACTGAATAATCAGTGTATTTTTTTATTAAATCGTTTTTATTAAAACAATTTTTAAGAGCATAGCTTTGTGGAGTCTGTTATCTGTTACCAGTGTCTTCAATAGATTGGTTTGGTTTGTTGTGGTTTGGTTTGGTTTGGTTTGTTGTGGTTTGGTTTGGTTTGGTTTGTTGTGGTTTTATGGCATATCAACCACTATAGTTTATTTAATGCCAAATTCAGTTCATATTAAATATACATAATTTGTAATCATAATTTACGAGTAACGTCCTTAAACCACAGTCCAGCTCCTCTTACTTGAGTTAATAGTTTCAAATGTTTTTATCTGACATGAATTAGTTTATTTAATATAAATAATTAATTCCTTTGCACAGCCAATTGATGTAATTATTTCTCACTACCAGATTTACTTGCAGTGATTAAAGACCCAACATAGTACTATTCAACAGTAGGATGATTGTTTGGATTTTTATGGCATATCAACTTTGATCGGTGGAGTTTGAATTTGAGTTTTGTTTAACAGCTTATCAACACCTCTGTGGGTTATTTAATGCCAAAAAGGTAGGGTTTTAAGATAGTTCTAATGTACAGTTATAGCGAGAATGTTTGATTTTGTCAGATTTTGTTGAAAAGTTTTTATTACATTTTTCTTTAAAACTGTTTCATAGTAACAATCTTTTTCCTTCAAAAATGTATTGTTCGTAATATTTTTACTTCAAAAACGTATATTTTACTATAAAAGTCTATTTTATACTTTCATCGAATTCTGACATCAGTTTGAAGGTCAAACTACTTACCCATAGCCTGGACCCTAACAGGTGCTACCACCATCTGTCAAAGTGGACCTGGGAACAACAGCAATTAAGTGGTGATTCCATGCTCCTCACAACCTCCTAATCAGAGGCATTGCTACTGGATATTGTCACACCCAGGACCCCAGGGTTCCTTCCTAAAATTTTATCAAAAGCAGTGTGGTACCTGTGTATATATTTTCGTGTCACTGTTCTCTCTTCAATTTAGATAAGCTACACATCTTGTAGTTGCTGCTCTTGAAAGTGACGGGTGTTCTAGTTGAACGATATAACGGTAGGTTTGGACGAAGGACTCCAAATATCTTACCCTATGTAGCTCTTAATAAATTCTGTATTTTTCTGATAAAATGTCTGTAGAGAATTGTGGCGAGTAATAAGAGTTTGGAATGGACTTACCTCGATCTGTACGAGTAGCATGCAAGATCTTGTTATGTGCTAAAAAGAAAAAAAGAATATGGCGACCGCGCCTGATTATATGTTACCGGATCTCACAAAGTAACTCGAAATCCCGTTCTTCATATGAAAATAAGATGGTGCCGGCTTGCATAAAAAGCCTCCGTTTTGTATTTTTTTATTCGTGAGTTACAACCGAAGCTTGTGTACGTACTGTTTTCAGGCGTGACGATATTAACCACAAAACCAAAACCATCAATACCACACTCTTGAAAGTGATTCGTGTTCCAGTCGAATGACTCCAAATTTCTTACCCTTTGTAGCTTTTAATAAATTATGTATTTTGCTAGCTATTTCAAGTTCTGTTCTACTATCGATTTACATAATTTTGCTGGGTTGCTTATGCGTTGCCTTAACTCTCTTTCTCTCGTTTTTTACCTGTCTCACTACTCTCAAATCTTCCAAGCCTTCTTTTTTTATTGAGTGTCTCAGAAAATACAACTGTTTATTTCTGATATTAAGTATAAATGTCGTTTTTTTTTTTCGTCGTTCCTCACACTTTCGGTCAATGGTTTTTGCAGAATTCTTTTGTATTACCACGTCTCTATTATCCTATGCTTTTTCTCTATCTACAAAGTGATTTTCTTTCATTAACTCTCATGTAGGTGGACTTATATTATGCAACAGTTCAGTACTCGTTTACTATTATGACAAAATACAATCTTTTAAAAAAGCATATCTTAAGCATTGTAATTCAAATACCAGTATTTCAATCGTATTCCGCATGAAGTAACTTACAGCGAAGTAATGCGTATTTTTCCGTCTATTTTTTATCAAACAAGACTCCCATGAAGCACATAAAAGAGGAAATAAAAGGCTATCGTTACAAATTTATATATCTATTACGTGCAACAGCGACACTTGCACAAGCTTATTCCCGTTTTGAAGAAAATATTTCCATAAAAGCAACCATCACTAAAGGTCTATTGATTTTCATAAGCTGAAAATGAATATTTTTTAGAAAAATACACTGAATTCTAAATATTTATATGATTGTAGATGCAGTCTTTATAAATTCTGAAAACGCGTTTTTGTTAAACTTATAATAGGATTTTGCTTTAAAAAATTAAATTTAATAAAAATAAAAATATTTGATTTCGTTCTGGATAAAAAATATTATGTTTGCTTTATAAACAGGTAACAAACAGCGAAAGAAAAAGATAATTGATTGGGAAGCAAACAATAACAATTCCGGAATTATGAAGTAGGTTAAAAACAAAAACAAAAGTTAGTTAAAAAGGTGTTAACTTTGAGATAACTAGCATTCAGAAATCGAAGTTAACTAAAGACTTCACACCAAACTCCAAAACGTCCAAAGTGATTCATTACCAAGGAAATTTTACAAGAGATAAAATAAGATTTTACAAGAGATAAAATAAGATTTTCTCATATTTAAGACGAAAGAAATATAAATAATGAAATGTTTGCTAAAAAAGAATAATTATTAATGTGAATGTCACATTTGATTGAATATTATTTTCAGAATTTTATAAGATGATCCCTTGAAAACTTCTTGAGAATTGCTAAAAATATATGTTAGTATTCTGCTAAGAGAGTGTTTTGGATGCAAATGCTTAATTACGATAATTTACGGTAACTTACGAAATGTTATTGGTAAACATATATATTCAAATTTATTTTCTTGAAATTAATATTCAAACAAATTTAAATAAATATGTCAGTTAGTGCCATTTCGTGAGATTCAGTAATATTTCATATTATTGTAAGTTTTGCTTATTAGAATACGAACCAGAGTAAAAATGAATGTTCAAAACATATCAGGAAAATGTTAATTTAATTGTCTTTACCATGAATACTATGCTCGAGCCATAAGAAACGTCAGATTTCATGGCAGCATTACGTCCCTGGTATATGAGATTTGTATGAGAGTTGTAGAACTGATTGTCAGAATCCTGATGAATAGAGCGAGAAGCACAATCAGGCCCGAGATAGGATAGGAACAGTGCAGGTTCGTCAAGGACACTGGAACAAGGAACGCAATATTTATGATTAGGATGCTCTCCAAAAGGACAATACAAATGAAGAACGCCTTGTAACTATGTTTTATTGATTATGCGAAGGCATTTGACAAAATACGACACGCAGAATAGATAGAAATGCTCAGCAGCCTCGACATTTTTTGGAAAGACATAAGAGTAATCAAGAATCTCTACTGGCAGCAAACTGCCTGCAAACGGACAGGTAACGATTTCATCAGATTTACAAAGATAGAAAGAGGCGCAAGACAAGGATGTGTCTTTTCACCGTATCTGTTCAACTTGTACAGCGAGAATATTTTGAGGACCCTAGATGATACGCCAGGATTTGTTATTGGAGGCCACAAATTGAACAACATAAAGTATGCAGATGATACACTGCTGATTGCAGACACGGAAAGAAAACTACAAGACCTCGTACAGAAGGTAGCTGTAGTGAGTGACAAAAAAGGACTACAAATAATCTTTAAGAAATCTGAATGCATGGTCATCAGCAAAAAGAGCAAACCAAAATGACAAAAAATTTAGGGGATACTAGAATCAAGCAAGTACAAAAATTTAAATACCTAGGAAGTGCTCTAACAGGATATGGAAAGTGCGACACAGAGATCCGAAGGCGAATTAGCATGGCAAAAGACGCGTTCCAGAAGCTGAGTAAAGTACTAGGACACAGGAAAATTTCACTAGAAACAAATAAGAGTTCTGGATTGCTATGTTATGTCAGTTCTTCAATACGGCAATGAATGCGTGAAAATATCATCGAAAATGAGGAAAAAACCTGAAGCAGCGGAAATGCGGTTCTACAGAAGGATGCTGCGGATATCGTGAACTGAGCATGCAAGCAACGATGAGATGTTGGAAAGAATGGCAAGAAAAAGGAAATTAATACTGAACACCAGGAAGAGACAACTGAAGTTCCTGGAACATGCAATGAGGAAGGAGGGCTTGGAGAACCTGATACTGACAGGCCAGATAGGAGGAAAAAGAGACAGAGGAAGGCATCGGTAACATATATGAAGGAACTGATCAGGGGGATGACGGAACGGGGGTTACGAGGTGTAACAGGAGAAAACATACTAGGAGCCACCAGGGATAGGGAGACGAGGAGAACCATGATTGCCTACGTCCTGACATGACAGGGCACATAAAAGAAGAAGAACAACAACAAGAAAGTTCAAATCCTGTCGGAAGAAAGATATATTCCTAACAAAGTTTCTAGAATATTAGGCCGGTGGATATTTATAAATGCACTGTTTAATTACAGAAAAAAACTATCCACTCAAATGTGAGTACTCATTAAAAATAATTCCATACTTTAAAAATGAGCTTAATCTTAAAGAGTGATGATTCTAATAGCTTAATTTCAGCATGAATTTTGCGTGACGTCACGTATTTTGAGGAAAAAGAAAGGCTGTGAATCATGGTATTAGAGATGGAATATAAGGTAAAATTTTCTAACTTGTATGTTTTTCAAAATTTGTTTTCAGAAGACTATTTTGTTTGCCTGCACGCCCAATCAAGCGGTCGAACTTAAAATGGGATAGAATGATAAACCAGCATGGATAAGACGCAAACATTTCTCGAAGCATTAATGAGGTTACCGTTTCTGAAGAGGCCTCAGATATCACGTAATAATATTATCACGCTTCTTCCCGGAGATGTCGCATTGCCACAGATAGAACTTATGCTAGAAAACCCTTGCAATTATCAGCTCATTGTATCATGCTTCATACTTACAAGATTTAAATTAGACCAAAAATGAATAATATTCCTGTCGTTTTGGAGTTGACGCTTCTTAATCAGCAATGTCGAGCCTTAGATCTGTTGAAAAACATTTCTTTTGATAGTCTCTTTCTCCGAGGGCCAACGTTGCAACCATTAATTTATCCCTCTTTCCATGCTCAGAATAGATCGATGCATTAGATTTTTTTAATCGTATCACCTCGAGTAAGGCGGTAACGCCACTGATGTGCAGGGGGCTACATAAGAGTAAAAAGATTAAGTAGAAGAGAGTGGAGAGAAAGACGAACCAGTTAGAAAGGAGCTAGAGAAGGATGGGAATACAGGTGTGATGGCAGTTGCAAAGGTGGAGAGAAAGGAAAGGATAGACAGAAACAACTAGAGTCAAGTGGTTAAGAGATGAGTATTGACATTGCATTTAAATTCCTGGAGGATCCACCAGTTAAAACATTTATGTCTAAAACTTGATAAAATCCAAAACTTCTGCAATGTTATTAGTCCTCACAACGTATCTCCGATTCTTAATTTTCCCTTTCTTTTGCTGTTTCTTTTATTATTTTCATGCTAATTGTTTTCATTAACTTTCATCTTTGGTAGGCTAGACTTTATGAAGTCGAGCGCAATACTAATTTTGGCGACACGTTTTTCTCATTTTACAGATGTAACCGTAAATCCTATGGTAACAGTTCCTTCTACTGCGTTTCTCGCTTGTGGAACTCTTTTCCGGCTTCTTGCTTTTCAGACAACTTTCAAACGTTTTTTCTCAGTCTTATTATTTCTTTTTCCTTCTTTGTTCTTTCTTCTAAATTATAGTTGTCCTCATATTCTCTAGCACTCAGTAACCCTTTGCGTCTTAGTGGCTTTATTACCTTGCTTGGGATGAAACGATTAAAATCGGCTATATCCATGCAGTTGAATTACTCATATTTTCTCTGTATATCAACTATACAGAGGAAGTTATACTAAGATTTCATTTTTTCTGGGAACTGCAAATTCGTGGAGCTAACTCCCCCGTTGATATTTTCTTGAAAACTACGGGGTGATTAAAAATAACTTCTAATTTATGTATGAGTGGCCAATCAGAAGTTCTGACTTAACCCCTTGTGACTTTCTCCTTTGGGGCTGGTTAAAGCATCAAGTCTTCTGTACCAAAACAATACCTCAAAAGAACTTGAAGAGCGAATACAAATAGTTATGTCTTCTATACAACAAGAATTCCTGGTGATCACAGTTGATGCGATTCTCAGTGGTAGTGAAATCTTGTTACCATGTCGAATTTTGGTTAAAACCTCATTCTAAACTCTTTTCTTTCATATCCATTATTTTTAATATTTATAGCTTATAAAAATATTATAAATATTTTATAATAGGGGTTACATTTCAATTACCCTGTTCTCTTAGTTCAAAGGTCAGTCGCTATCAATCTCTACTATTATTATAATCGTCCCTTCATTCTATATCCTCTTTCATTCATATCACGAATCTCATCCAGTTCTCTTTTATTAGGTGAATTTTATAAATATCCAGTTCTCTTTTATTAGGTGAATTTTATAAATAAAGTAAATTCGTCATTGAAAACGTGTTTTTAGTCTTTTTTTAAAAATCGTATCACCACAAGCTAGGCATTCCACTGCCACTATAGCACATGGGGTTAAATAGAGCGATTGGATATAGGAATTTTTTTTAAAATCATATCACCCCAAGCAAGGCGAAAGCGCCACTGATGGGCAGGGGGCTACGTAAGAGTGAAAAGACTGGAAAAGAGAAAAACCGGAAACCACATCCTAAACAGGAAACAAGGGATGAGCCTCTTCACTTGTTCAATAGACGTGGGTGGAGTGTGAACCGGGCGATAGTTTAGTCTATCTACTCCAATTGAAAAACAAATAAAATAAAATAAGAAAAAAAGGGTGAAAAGATTGGAAAAGAGAAAAACCGGAAACCACAACCTAAACAAGAAACAAGGGATGAGCCTCTTCACATGTTCAATAGACGTTGGTGGAGTGTGAACCGGGCGATAGTTTAGTCTATCTACTCCAATTGAAAAAAAAATAAGATAAAAAAAGAGGGAAGATTGGAAAAGTGAAAAACCGGAAACCACAACGTAAACAGTAAACAAGGGATGAGCCTCTTCACTTGTTAAATAGACGTGGGTCGAGTGTGAACCGGGCGATATCAGAAGGAGAGTGATAGTCGAGTAAGAAGGTACATAGGAAGAGTGTTTGAGAGAATGGGTGCGAGTTAGTGTGTTAGGTGGTGTCTATTGACCTTACATTTAAACTCCTGGAGGTTGTAGCCGCCGGGGAAGCAAGTATGCGGAAAGGAATTCCACAGGCGGAACGTGCGAGAAAAGAAGCTGTTGGAGTAGAAATTGCGGTTACATTTCATCGGTTTCACTGTAAAAGGGTAGGAGCAAGTTGCTAATCTAATATCTCGTGCAAATTCATACCTAGGGGGCACTAGTGATCTAAGTTCATCAGAGCAGAAGCCGTGAAAGTATTTATAGAAGAGGCACAGGGAAGCCACGTCACGCCGGTGAGAGAATGACTGCAGGGGGTCAGCCAAGTCAGTATCGATCACGTTACAGATTCTCCGTTGCAGTGTTCAATACACGGGCGGATGGTAGATTTATATTTGTGCAGGATGGATTCAGGCGGAAAGAACTTCCCGGCCCTGCACAGAGAGCCGACTTTCATAGCAGCAGATTTAGCAATGGATTCGACGTAGTCATTCCACTTGAGGTCCGCTGAGAGTGTCAGGCCAAGCAGGCGTAGTGTTTTACTCTCTGGGAGGCAAGCCTGTTCCATGCTAATAGGAGGAAGGTGCGGTTGTCTATGGTGGTTAATTGATAGCAGCTTCGTTTTGGAAGAATTGAAATTTACGAGCCATTTCTTACCCCGATCCACCACGGATTGGAGGTCCTTTTCAAGCTCGGCTGCGAGGTTCGCCTTGTCGCCCACAACAGATTTTTGATCGCGGCGAGAGTAAACTGTGGTGTCATCGGCGTGCATGTCTACTTGAGATGTTATGGCATCGGGGAGATCATTGATGCAGATCAGAAAGAGCGTAGGACCTAGGATAGAACCTTGAGGGACACCCGCATTTGTAGGGTAGTTCTGGGAGGCATGTCCGTTTAATACCACCTTCAATGTGCGGTTAGAGATGAACGACTGGATTAGGTTCAACAAAAGTCCAGTTATACCATAGCTTCTCAGGTTCCGTAGAAGGCCAGCATGCCAGACTCTGTCGAACGCTTTAGAGATATCCAAGGCAACGGTTCGGGCTTCACTATTCTTGTCGAGAGCCTGGTATATATAATCGGTGATGGTCTGCCAAAGTGAAACCAAGGAGCCTGTAAGTGACGATGTAGATAACTAATCGATGTGAAAAATATGCAAACCACTTATGATCATCACCAAACAACGTAAAATCAATTGAATATTCCCAACGAATTTGATGTTAAAACATTTTGATTATACCATATCTGCCATTGTACTAATTAGTGAACAGACTTGGCTACATTTATTTACAACTGAGTCAAGGAAATCACTTGAAAATTGGCGCCGATTGGATTACTTTTAATATTGCTTAGACCAAGTTCAGTGTGTTAAGGCACCTTACATGCAACTGACTTATTTCAAGGTCAACTATTCCGTTAAGAGTCACTGATTTTCAGTTAGATAACTCGTGACAGTCAACATTATGCAATTCGTTCTTTTATCAAGATATTTATCTCATAATGCAAAATTATGAGAACCTACATTGTTATTTTTATTGTCAAATCGTTGGCAAAAGTCGATAATTATCGCTATATATTACAGGCATCATTAATAATTAATAAAATAAAATTGTCTACAATATTAGTAATATTATTATTGTTATTATTATTATTATCATTATGGTAATATGAACGGTGATCATTAACAATATCACCTCGGCTATAGAAGCCATAATATTAACGAAACTTTGACAAAGCTGGACCATTTATTCGTAGAGTGGACACTGGATTTTAATACGTAGAATTGGTGAGAATAACCAATTATTAACGCAGAAGAATACAGCCAATTTATTGCTTACGTGTTGCATTCCTTCTACAACGCCACCCACTCTTTTCCGGAGATTATTAATAAGGCTTTCGTATTGGCCACCAGCTGTTCCTATTCCAGTTCATTTAATGAGGGTATTTCGGATGACGACCTTTGCGCCAGAGTGGTTTCGTTTATCCCCAGTAAATACTGTCCTTCTGATAAAATATGCCCATGTTTTGCTCTGTACAATAAATCTGCTACTCCGCGGGGAAAAGTTCTTCTTTTAGGTATTTTGCAGAACAAATTATTTTAATTTGCTATATCTCATTTATTGTAGCAGTTTGATATAAATTCAGAGAAGACGAAATATTTTCAAGTAGTGACAATATTTGAAGGGAAAATGTCATGCATTTAAAATCAGTATTCAGAGCACATTTGGCGATAAAATAAGCAACAAATGTACCAAATAAGTAGAGAATCATTTGTAGGTAAAAAAGAAAAGATTATATTTAATAAGCAGAAAAATACTGGCAGTGAAATTAAAAAATAAAAAATAGAGTGAAGCCGAATTAAAAGATACATGAAAAACAGAATAACCTATAATACAAAGAAAAGCATTTATATCGTATTAATTTTTTTTATACAACAATTCGATCCTGACAGTTCCAAAAGTTCTACTAGGATTTTATATCGAAAACTGTAATAAATAAAAATTGCCCCATTTTTATGGGAGACACAAAAAGAAAAATGTTGAAATTCTTAGACAAAAAGCTGGAAGAAAGGCTTAACAATCCGTTATAAAAAGAATGTAAAAATGTGTCTTGGACCCTGTTAAGAAGTCCAGCAAGAAAATAATACAACAACAACCAAAATAGGAAATAACGAATATATATTAACACAGCAAAATAAAATACGTGGAACTCTGTAAAACGAATAAGTACTGGTTAGGAAGTAATACTAGAACTGGGACTCGCAATGTCAGTACAGTAGCAGTTTTGCCTATCTCTGCCTATGGCTCTGCTTTATGCAGATCTCCTGTGGATCTCTCACTCTTGATCTCTGCAGATCTGCTCTCCTCTTGTGAGGGGAAATATATGTAGATGTAGGAAGAATTCAGTCCGCTGTAATGGGTGATGCCACGATGACAATTAGTAAAAGTGATAATGCAAGATATGATCGACAAATTGAAGATGACAAAATCAAGCAAACTCAAAAATTTACATTTATTAGAATTGATAAAAATATACCACAGAAATACAAGGTTATACTGGAATAATGAAAGGTGCTTTTCAGAAATTAAGCAACTTATCAACACAAAAATACAAGGGTATATTTGAATAATGAAAGTGGTTTTTCAGAAATCAAGCAACGTATCATTAAATGCAAAAAATCGAAAGAAACAAACAATTAATTACTGATCGATTATATAGTATCAATCGTCGTATGTATGGCAGCGGATAATGGACAATTTTCTTGCAGGTGGTGGATAGAATTGGGAAGATACATACACGGTTCTTTTGAAGGATCCCTAGAATACCAACGCTTGTCAATAAAAAAAATTTTAAAAATGGAAATATATAGCACATATACTTAGTAAAAAATGCATGAACTTAAAATTTTCTGAATACGTTATGAGGAAAGTGCATTGGTTTTTATTTAATTTTTTTATTGTTTAGCTTTCTATGAATGATCAATCTTTGCAGGTAACTTAAAGCCAGAATTATTTCTCGATTGTAAGAATTTTGGGAGTTAAAATGATCTACTGATAAAAGCCCTATTAATTAATCCATAGATTGAAGAAAAATATATGGAATCGTAAATTTCCCAAGAGAATTTGCGTATAAAAGAATATGACGAACCCAATGGGAATCAAAACAGAAACATTAATTCAAATTCCTCTACGGTTACCATTATACATCTAAACATACAGCATCTAGTCACTAATCTAAGTACTGACCAGGCTCGACGTTGCTTAACTTCAGGGATCATACGATAACCGATGTTTTAAATGAGTGAAACTTCTAATTTGATAATCATAAGTCATATTGAAGACTCTCTCGACTGATGAAAACAACGCGTTTTCGAGGTAAAGAGCTTGTATAATTGAATAACCGAACAAGGACAAGAAGAGATATTAAGGAAGTTATACAGAGCCATAATCGGCTAAATTTCTGAAAGCACACGGTATATAAAAATGAAACCACTTTAGACTCGGTTATAAATATATTACATTTGGAAAAGCTCTAGAAGGAAATATTCAATTGTGTCATCTACGTGGTATGCATTATTTGAAACTGTAATTGCTGGCCTTTACGAAATGATTCTTAGCTGAAGTTTTACAAATTTACTCCAAGGACGAAACAAAATTTAGTTCTTTTCCTTCCACCTTGTGTTAAGTGATTATGATTTGCCTATACTCGTTTAAGGTTCGGAGATTCTTAAGACTCTTTGACAAAGATTATACTTTTTTTGTTCCTTATCAGAATGATTGTCTTTTATGTGATTTCAGCAAAGGAATCTTTTATTCTAGACAATTAACTGAAATTACCTTTCAAAAAGTTTCTACAATGTTTTTGGATGATTCCAATGTTTCGAAGTGATTTACTGAGATCATTCAACCCCGTAGTGTTGAGAATTCAATTAGGGAATGCGAAAAAAAATTACTGAAAGGATCTTAACCGAATTTCTTTTTATACGCAAATGGCCTTTCTTGATTTTATAATCATTTTATGAATTATAGTGGGCTATCTTCCCACAAGGCCAAATTCCGTTAACCTGCTTCGGAATCCTACTACTACTAGAAAAAGAATAAGATAAAATATACCCGCTATAATATAAATGAATATGCTTATAGTTTGATTTATTTTGATTTAACGCATATCAATCTCAATCGATTATTTAATACAGACAATATTTTTAGAATATTTCGTACGAATAGAAAATGTATTGTATGTGAGAAACCAATTTATAGATCAGTTTTCATCGATGTAAATTAAAAAGTGTTTTTTGTTTCGAGAGTCAAACATATTGCTACGATTTTGTTTCAAAATATGTCTTGTTAGTAATAGATTTTTTTATAAAGAACTTTTTCTAGTAATATTTTTAAAAACGCATGTTTAGTATTTTTACTATAAAAATCGATCATTATAATTTCATAGAGTTTTGAGTACAATTTGGATTTAACTGTCCATGGCTGTGACCCTAACAAATGCTACCGCCCGTGTTAGAGTGGACCTGAATAAAAGGCTGATTAAGAGGTCGTTTCACATTCCTCAATTCGTCCTGAACTGAGGCCTTGTTGCTGGATGTAATTTATTGCCATGCCTAACACATATGTTTATAGTGTTATACTAGCGGCGAGAAGAATATTATTTCTATATTGTTAAAATTAGTTATTGTTGCTCTTCTTCTTCTTCTTCTTCTTCTTCTTATTATTATTATTATTACTAATGCAAGTAACTCAATCCATGAAAAGTCTACGAAGGTTGAAAACTAAGAATATTCCTTTTCTCATCTCACTGGTTTTCTCTTAACTTGCATAAGTATCTTCTTCTACTCTCCCTTATTCGTTTAAATGCAACTAAGATTATTCAGTATCTCATAATTTTGCCCTTATTTCTGTACCAATGCCATCGTCATTTTCCCCTATCCCTCAGGTCAGAATTATAATTATACTCATTTATTTTTAATCATTTCACTCTAAGCAAGGTGAGACCGCCACTAGTGTGCTGGGGGTTACAGTGAAAGAAAAAAACATGGTACAGTGGGTGTCGAAGAAAGGATAGAATTTAAACGAGATACAAGAAGATAGAAGATGGCAGTTGAGGTCGCATTTAAGTTTTGGGGGATTGTAGTAATAAAAGAAGCAAGTAATTGAAGGGAATTTCACAGGTAGGAAGTGCAAGAAAACAAATTGTTAGAGTAGAATAATCGGTTACATTTTCACTATTTTAATGGTGGAATATTGATGACATTGTACTAGCATGTTTAAATTCATGTAGTCAGGCATCCAGCAAAGAAAGCTTGTCATAGCCGTAGCGATAAACATATTTGAAGAAAAACCAAGGAGTGAGAGAAGCCACACCACGTCAGTGAGAAATTGTTTGCAATCAAGTTGCCAAGTCAGGATTAGATTAAATTGCAATTCCTTTTTTGGATTTAGTTATGAACTGGAGAGGATTAGCAAGAGCACCAGACCAGATTTAGCATCAGTATTCAATGCAAAGACAAATGGTAGATTTATAAATAAGATTGATTCCGACGAGAAAATTTGTGACCCAGTCTTTCAATACAGTAGATACAGTTATAGATTCGATGTATTCGTTCCACTTGAGGTCGGTTGAAAGAGAGAGGCCGAGGAGACGCCGTGTGTTGCTCTGCAGTAGACGAGAAATGTATTCCGATGGCAGGCAGAAAAGTTCCTCTAATGTGTTCAAAAAAGAGAAGTTCAATTTTAAAAGCATTTAAATTTACTAGACATTCCCACAGTTCATCACTGATTGGAAGTTCTTTTCGGGAATAGGAGCCAGGTTTACTACGTCAGCCATGATAGAACTATAACCATCTATTTTCTCTTGCTTATGTTTTCCTTTTTCTTTTTTACCTCTAATGTATTATTGTTCTTTTATTGAATTCAGTTTCACGGTATGTTCTTCTTTTGCAGAAAAGTTGCACAGAAACGCGTAGATTTTATATACAGAATGGATAAACATACGGCTATCATTAGAATATATAATCAAACCATGACTGTCAGTTTTGAAACAGCAGTAATGTCTTCATTGAAATACCGTGTATCTGACTATTGTTGTCAACAACAACGTTACAGAGAGGACATTTAAGATATTATATTGTGGTTAAATAAAATAAAGACAAGAGGAAAACTGTATTTTAAATCGCCTACGCGTTTCGTCCTGTGATGGACTTTATCAAGGCAAAAAGACGAAATGAGCTTTATTCTAAATTACGTATCTATAAACAAACAGTGTTGGTAACCACAAAACGCTCACAAATCATTTCAAAAGATTAACAGAATATTTTAGTTTTTAGAATTCTTTCATGTGTAGTGTAAAGTCATGAGATATTAAAATGAAGGGATTTGACCGTTTTCTTCGAAAACTGTTTATGTCGTGTGTTAGTCTGTTTTAGAATTTCTTCATGTGTAGCGCAAAGTCACAAGATGTTAAAATGAAGGGAATTCAACAGGTTTCTTTGAATTTTTTATTATGTATGTTGGTCTGTTTTAGTATAATTTCCATAAGTAAAGGTGAGATTGGGAAAAATCCGGGGTGCAAATTGATGTTTTGGTAGTACTGGATGGCTCTTGAGAACTTTTCTTCTGAATAAATTGTTTACTCTTTTTATTAGTGTGGCATTTTTAAAATATTATATTGTGTTCAGTTTGTTTGTTTGTTTGTTTGTTTTTGAGGCTTAACGACCTATGCATCCTTATGGGATCATTTTAAAGTCATAACCAATTATTTTGGGTAAGGTTAGTTATTTTTACAACATTTTTCTTTTTTTCACGATTCATTGGGATTTGTTTTTAAGAGCAGGGTCCCCAAGTCCTACCCTTGTTATTTAACCCATAACTTGAGGGAATGGGCGGATTAATACCATTCCCAAGAGTACCAGTGCTTAAGTGAATGTAAGGTATTCAACTGGAATTCGAACTCGGCTCACCGATTTCTCTTTCCGAGCCGATCTCCACTGCACCACAACGCACATCCGTCACTATACCCTTAAAGCACCTGGCATTCCAAATTGTGTTCAGTAGACTCACATACCCTGTTGTATACTTGTCGTGTGTACTATTGTTGATTAACTCTCGTCTGAACGTTCCTAGATGTCAGAAGCTGTTCCTTTCATGATAAATCGTTGTGCAAACAAAATGGAAAGTATTTCCGTCGATATGTTCCTGTCCGCTAAACAGAATGTTGGCTGTTTGGTTCTTTTATTATTTGTTTCTCAATTCGTGTATATTTATTTACTGGTTTCGTAATTCCGTCTCTCACAAATCTAACTATATTCTGTCTCATAAATCGATAGTTTTCCTTTGTATAAGCTAGGTCATTGAAACCTGTTTCCGTTAATACTTTCACTCACTGAAAGCAGGTTAAACCAAAAAAATGGAAAAAATTATCACGAACAAGTAAGGAAGAATCTTCCACATTTAAAATAAAATTTACATATTACAAATATTACTTATATTTTTAGTCCGATATTTTTCTCAATCAAATATTTTAGTGGACACTCGTAGATAAAATAAATGTCCCAATTTTTGTTTAACCAGTTTTTTTTTTATTATCTTCCAGTGTATTCAAGAAAATGTTAAGTAAGAAAAGGGGTTTTGAGGCAAAGATCGAACCTGTACGCGAAACCACAGTTTAATCCGTAGGGCTTTACCACTCGGCCAAGAATAACATCACAGATGATTACACCGTATTAAAGAGTAGATTCCCCAACAAACAAGGATACAGGTTCGATTCCCTGACAACGAACACGCTTTCTTCATTAAGATTTCTCACATACACTGGCCCAAATATGTCGTGCTCAATGTTTAAAACAAAAGGAACGTTTGTTTCAAATACGACTCTCTAAAACATTAAGGTTTGAAGTAATAAAAATAGTGAGAAAGTGCGGGAGTATATATGTCTGAGTATTGTAAGTCCTTGACGGTTGTGGCCTAATGTCTTACATGCAGATCAGTAGCTGTTCTCCTTCTTCTTCTTCTTCTTCTTTGTGCCTTGTCCTTTCAGGACGTAGGCGATCATGGCCATCCACACCTCTTTATCCCTTATGGCTCTTAGCACGCTTTCTCCTGTAACATCTCGTAGACCTGGTTCTGTCATCTACCTGATCAGGTCCTTCAAATATGTTCGCTGCTTTCCCCTGTCTCTTTTTCCCTCTATCTGGCCTGTTAGTATCAGGTTCTCCAAGCCCTCTTTCCTCATTGCATGTCCCAGGAACTTCAGCTATCTCT